>CM038147.1:122005472-122257062 GCA_021437245.1 Aegilops speltoides | reverse complement strand
GGGGCTTGACATGGTTGGACCCTTAAAGGGGAACCCACAAGCAAAAGTACACATTGGTCATGGTGGACAAATTCACCAAATGGATAGAGGCCAAGCCGGTTAAAAGCGGCGAATACGGACTGTGATAGACTTCATATCGGGGTAGTACACGCTTCTGGCGTCCCCACAGCATCATCACCGATAGCGGCACGAACTTCACGGCCGGACGAGGTTAAACTCGGTGCAAAAATATGGGCATCAAGCTCGACTACGCTCAGATCTATCACCTCAAACTAACGGTCAAGTCGAGCGAGCAAATGGTCTAATCATGAGCGGCATCAAACCCGATTAGTGCGGTCCCACGGAATCTAACACGCCTGGGTAGAGGAGCTCGGCTCCGTACTGGGGCTACGGACCACGCCAAACCGTACTACGGATTCACACCGTTCTTTATGGTATATGGCGCGAGAGGCGTTTTGCCTGCGATATAATTCATGACTCACCTGGCGTGCGCATGTACGAGAAAGAGAGGCCGAGTTAGATCGGCGAGGACAGTTTGACGCCTTAGAGGAGGAGCTAACGTGGCAAAAGCTCGTTCCGCATTCTATCAGCAGCAGGCTCGAAGATATCAAAGCAGAGAAGTACATGCCAAAACTTACAATGTTGGTGAACTAGTTCTACGCCTGCCGGACAAGAAAAAGGACAAACTCAAGCCCAAATGGGAAGGTCCCTTCATCATCAACCAAGTCCTAACCGGCGGAGCATACCGTCTACGTAACGCATCTGACAACTGACTCGAGCCGAACCCATGGAACGCAGCCCGTCTTCGAAGATTCTACGCCTAGCGCCGAACTCAGAGTTCGTCCCCTTCCTCTTTCCACATTTTATACTTTAGATGTCTTTTGTTTCACTCCTTTTTCCCTCCCTTTTTGGTAAAGCCTCTGAGGGCTGATCTGCGCATTGTTCGCACACACTTGACGTGCTACTCGCACTCATGATACCTGGGGGCTTCTTTAACAGAAGCTTATTTATCTGGGCTTCGCCCAACACATGTCAAACTTCCGCATGTACCTTTTATTCACCATTATATGCATCGATATGACTTAAGTTTTGGCCAAGCTGGGTTGCTTCGGCTCGATGCTTACCCCTAGGTTCCCGATTGTTCGGCTAGGAGGTAAAGGAGCACCTCTACGATTATTCTTGCCGGTCACCGGATGTGTACCTCGATGGGTGAAGCCAAAGCTAGCGTTCTTAAGGGAATATTCGATTCGGTGACTTGAAAGATTTTTCTTACTTATTTATTTATCTGCCCCGGATGCTTTTTCGCTCTTTTCGCAGTCCGGACATGCACTTTAGGGCATGCCTCCCAGGGAAAGGAACCCCTAACGGAACTATTCTCCCTGGAAGATGTTTCTTACTAACCATGTAATATAACATAACTAGTTGGGCACTTGTCTGATAAAGCACTAATGACCCCTACGCCTGGTCTCCATGCATGCCCCGGTTTTTATAACCGTGAGGGTCTTCGGACACACTCCGGACTGTTGGGTCCCGAGGTTGAAGCGAAAAGGTCCGCAAAGACAAACGATCTACAATTCGGCTTGAAGGCATTTTACATGTCATTGTAATTACATCATCAAATTGACGGATTGTACTCCTCTTAAATCCCATCTAACAGGCTGTCTAGTTTCTGATCCCGTTAGAATATTTCATGACCAACTCTACTTGGCCGTACATTAGGCTCACAGGGATCTCCTTCCCATCGGGTCCCACAGGTCCGACCTCGGCCATGTGGTTTTGATCAGCCTTCGTGTACCGCGTCTTCACCATGGCCCAGGCCTCCCTGGCGCCTTGACGGCAGGTCGATATGTTCCACAGACGGAAGCGCTGCCGTGCTCCCTGAAGCTTCTCAGCAAGCCCTCCAAGACCCTCGGGTAGGGACACGGACGGCCATAAGGCCTGGACGGCGTCGCTCATCGCCGAACGGAGTTCGCAGCTTAAACCTTCGGGAAGAAGGTCACCCATGGAACCAGGCATTTCCTCCGCAGGACGACCTGTGAGCATACCCACAGACACATTTCTGTCAATCGACTTCCTCGCCCAACTCTTCTTTTCAAAAGAGTTTGCTCAAGCACTTATCTTGTAAATGCCGCGACAAGCCGCGATTCTCCTTTACGGAGTCGGACATACCGATCCGAACATCTTTTAGTTCTTCGCCCAGCTGGGTGTTGGCATCTTGGAGTTTGTTCCTCTCTGCTGCACCCTCATAAGCACCTTCGCTGACCTTCAGTGGCGCGAGAGATGTTGCTTGTCCGGATCTAGTCCGGCACCCTCTGCAATATTATTGTCAGACTTAAGAACACGCCGCACTTCATAAACCACTTATCTTTTTGAAAGTATATATTACCAGAGGGGGTCTCGGTGGCTCCCCCCGCGTCGGCTAGTGCGGCCTCAAGTTGGGCCTTGCACTCTTGAAGCTCCTAGGACAGGTGGGCATTCTTCTCCGTAAGACCCTGCATAACAAATGATCCTTAAATCAGTTATTCTAACTATTTTAAGTCTCGGGGGCTACTGGCATATATAACTATTAAAATTTCTCACCCGTATGTCTTTCATATCTTCGCCTCCGTGGCTCTGGTTAGACCATCTCGGCGGCACGCAGAGGTGCGTCTCCGCATTAAAGGCATTCAATGCCTCCGGGAGAAACACGCGTCACGAAGAACTGTCGTGGCGCCTATGATTCATGGCACTCTCCACCTCGGACCAGTAGCGGACAGCTGTTGGCATCCTCTCGTTGAGGAGCATCGGCTCACGCCTTGTGTTCGCCTCCCCCTCCGGACCAGGTGTTGGAGCCTGGCTGGCGGAGGCTTGATTGGCAACCTCTCCGGGCATAGGCCGGCGAGCGCTCTTTCTCCTGGAAAAATCATGAGTATTAGTATACCTCCCAGTAATCTTTTCCTTAAATACGGTGGTGCGCCATACCGTTGCGGCGACGTTTCGATTCGCGCCGCACTCCTCTTCCGTCATTGGGCGAATCGGCCCTTGTTGGTCACCACAGACGCGTTCGGCTTCCCGCCCTAAAGGCACCTCCTGTAGGGCACCGTTGGTATACGGTGGTCAGAAATAAGCATGTGTGAGTAATAATGACAGGACTCTGGTCACAGTTACCTGGGAAGCCGGAGATAAACTGGGGTAGTCGGTCGTAATGGCGACCAAAGCATTGTCCATGCTAAGTTGATGGAACACCCCGTCGATCAGCTCCACCTTTATGTCCGGGTCCTCTTCAGAGGCCGGATCAAGGGATCGTCCCGGATCCTCGGGTTGTGGAATCTGGCTGTCTATGCCCTCCACGTCCCGACGCAGTTCCTGCGTCGAAATCACAAAGTAAGACACTTAACTTTGGAAGTATGAATCGGATAGACAAACGTCCGCTTACCTAGCTCCGAGGGTTATTCATGGAGAATCCATCCAATGGGCTCACGCAAAGGAAGTCCTCCTTCTCCCCCTTGTACAAGCCGGACAGGATCTTCACCAGATCGGCAACTGATCCCGGCCCCTTGCGGCCATGACGGGTGGCGTCATCCTCCCCGTTAAAATCCCACATGGGTGGCCCTCAGATTGGAGCGGCTGCACCCTCATGATGATGCACGTGGCCATGACTTCGATCATGGTCAATCCGGAATGAGCCAAGAACCTTATCCGCTCATCGACATCTGACGCCCCTGTCATTCTCGCTGAGGGCTCGCGGCGCCAACTCAGCGTTTCTTTAGAGGAGCGTTGCTAAACTCCGGGAGGCCGATCTGAACTAGGTCCGGCAGAGGGGCGTCTTCCATATTAAACCATTCCGAAGGACAGTCTTCGGACGCCTTCTTCGGGGTTCCGGATAGGTATCTGGTCCCGGTGATGCGCCATATTTCGGCTCCGCCCACTTGATATATCGACCCCTCGTGAGAACGGGGTATGAGGCAGAACAATCTCTTCCATAGCGCAAAATGGGCCTCGATGCCCAAGAACAGCTCGCAAAGGGCTACGAAGCCCGCGATGTGCAAGATGGAGGCAGGTGTAAGGTGGTGAAGCTGGAGCCCATAGAACTCCAGTATCCCCTGGAGGAACGGATGTATGGGAAATCCGAGCCCCCTTATTAGATAAGGGACGAAGCATACCCGCTCTCCTTTGGAGGGATTGGGGACACTCTCCACCTGCTTCCAGCCTTGTAGGTGGCCACCCGGCTCGAACGGAACCATGAAGGCCGAGGAAGGTATCCTCGGCTTGGAGCGTCACTAACTTGCAGTGCAAGGGATCGAACATCTCCTCCAATCTCCGGCCGAGGGCTGGGAGCGAGAGGAGGAGCCGCGTCGACTGTCCATGATGGAATGGATTTTTGTTAGAGGCGCTTTGATGAGTACTCATGAAGGAGGATGGTGTGATTCGGATCTAAATCCTTGCTCTTCTTATAGGCAGCTTATTCACAAGAAAGCTAGGGGTAAAACGAAAATACCTTTGCCAGATTCAGATGCGCAGACGTGGAAGAGGGCCATTATTGGACGTGGAAGCCAAGGAGTGCAACATTTATAAAGAAGCCGGACATTATTCGGCAAGCACATGGAATTTGAGGAGAACCCGCCTTGCAATGTCAAGACAATATGCCACGGACTGCGTCATTGAAGCTCGGTTCGTGGGCTAATGAGGAGTCTTGGACTAGGGGTGTCCGGATAGCGAACTATCATCATTGGCCGGACTCCAAGACTATGAAGATACAAGATTGAAGACTTCGTCCCGTGTCCGGATGGGACTTTCCTTGGCGTGGAAGGCAAGCTTGGCAATACGGATATGTAGATCTCCTACCATTGTAACCGACTATGTGTAACCCTAGCCCTCTCCGGTGTCTATATAAACCGGAGGGTTTTAGTCCATAGGACAAACAACAATCATACCATAGGCTAGCTTCTAGGGTTTAGCCTCCTTGATCTCGTGGTAGATCTACTCTTGTACTACCCATATCATCAATATCAATCAACAGAGTAGGGTTTTACCTCCATCGAGAGGGCCCGAACCTGGGTAAAACATCGTGTCCCTTGTCTCCGTTACCATCCGCCTAGACGCACATTCGGGACCCCTACCGAGATCCGCCGGTTTTGACACCGACATTGGTGCTTTCATTGAGAGTTCCTCTGTCTGTCGCGATCAGAAGGATGCCTCTTCCGTCTTCTTTACAGATTTGCATCGTTGCTAAAGGAGCTTTGGCCACCGCCAAACTATCCGCTAGGTGGTTTTCTTATGACCACCTGTTCGCTGCTCCGATAATGACCTCTCGGGTCATCAAAAGCGAAGCCACGCCAACTCGAACTCGCCGAGCAGCTAGATCCGATGGAGCTCTCCTCCGAACGAGCTCTTGGATCACATCGCCACTGGAGTCGCATGATCACGATCGATTGGGCTTAAAACTGATCTGAGAGAGATCAACTCTCCCCAGGCTACCCACCATGTCGCTGTGGTAGAGGAACAGCACGACGACTCTTCTTCTATATTAAAAACTAGTTATGTCCGGATTCCTGATCCCTCCATGTTGGATTTCCGTGGAGGGATGGACATCAATCAAGTACTAAACCTAAAGTCAGGCAGCAGACCAGATTCATTGGAAAACATCCAGCAATCCAGGCTTCCAAAACTTTTCGGCCCTTGAGCCTCCGATTGGGCGGGGTTCCGAATTTAATTCCACCCGCCCACCCAAATACAAGCGATTTATCTCAAATCCGGCAAGAGCCCGCTGAAACAGTACACCATTACTGGGTCAGATTCCTCCTGGTTATGGACAGGATAAAGGACTGCCGCGAGGAAAGCGCCATCTCAATTTTCTTCAACAATTGCACGGACAAGGGAATCATGAATGCCATAAGTCGTCGTGAAATTACACGCTTCGCCGACCTAGCGTCAATAGTACAAAAGTACTGTGCGATGGAGAGCACCTGGAAAACCGAAACCAAGTTTTGGGACAATCCGGCTCCAAACACAACCCCAGTCCGAAATAAAAGGGTGCATCATGCTCAGGCACCTGGAACAAAAATCAAAAAGCAAAAAACCCCTAAAGGGCACGGAACCGTACTGGAGGGATGGCTCAGCGGACACTGTAAAATCCATAGTGCAGAGGGCACCACTCCAACACATAGCCTTCGAGCATGTTGGATACTACGGCAGGTGGCCAAAAGTGGTGAAGAGCTCCTAGCACCGTAGTACCCCAACCTGTATCAAATGCAAGATCAGTCATCTTGAGACTTTCAGATCAAATAATATGCGGTAACGAACACTCCGCAGCCTCACCGAAGTCTACCAAGTAGCAACAATAAATCCATGGAGCGACACGGCTATCACCTTCAACGCCAGTGACGAACCTAAATTCCGAACAGCCCAAGCACCAGCCGCATTGGTCCTCAGTCCAATAGTGGACGGCTGTCATTTTACTAAGGTAGTCATGGATGGCGGCAGCGGATTAAACCTCATCTACGAGGAAAAGCTTCGAAAAATGGGAATAGACTGGAGCCGCATTGAGCGAAGCAGCACAACCTTTAGAGGAATAATCCCTAGTCGGGAAGCACGCTGCACAGGAAAAATTACATTGGATGTGGTGTTCGGCTTGCCGGACAATTACAGGTCTGAGGAGGTCACGTTCCAAGTGGCCCCCTTTAGCAGCGGATATCACGCTCTATTAGGGCGAGAAGCATTCACAATTTTTCAAGCTATACCCCATTACGGGTACATGAAGCTCAAAATGCCTGGGCCCAATGGAATCATCACTCTTATCAGTGACCCGGACATAGCACTCCGCGCCGAAAATAAGACAGCCGCACTAGCCCTAGAGGCATTATCTGAAGCCCTAGCGGCAGAGGAACTCATCATGCAAGCGCCCACAAAGGAACATGGATGATGTGATACTCGACAAGAGATCCAAGTCCACCTCTTTTAAGCCAGGGGACGAAATAGTCAAATTCCAAGTCCATCCAACGGACCCCACAAAGACGGCCTCCATCGGGGCACAATTAAACCCTGATGTAGACGCCGCACTACGAGAATTCCTTAGGGAAAATTGGGACATCTTTGTCTGGCACCCTTCAGACATGCCAGGAATCCCACGCAGGTTGGCAGAACACAGCCTAAATATCCTAAAAGGATTCAAGCCAGTCAAAAAGGCTCTTCGGCGATTTTCCAAACCCAAAGGACAGGCAATGGGAGAGGAGCTAGCCAAACTATTAGAGGCCGGATTCATCAGAGACATAAAACATCCGGACTGGCTAGCAAACCTAGTAATGATACCAAAGAAGGACAAATCTTGGCGCATGTGTGTCAATTTTAAAGATCTTAACAAGGCTTGTCCAAAGGATCCTTTCCCCCTTCCCTGCATCGATCAAATCATCGATGCCACCGCAGGGCATGATTCATTGTGCTTCCTCGACGCATACTCCGGCTACCACCAAATCAAGATGGCGGAGACAGACCAAGCCGCAACGGCATTCATTACTCCATATGGACCATTCTGCTTCAACACAATGCCCTTCGGGCTCAAAAACGCCGGCGCAACATATCAGCGCATGATTCAGACATGTCTGGCAACCCAGATCGGCAAAACAAAGGAGGCATCGAGACGATGTGGTCGCCAAGACCAAACACCTTGAAACTCTAGTAGACGATTTGAGGCTCACATTCGACAACCTCAGAGCATATGACATTAAGCTCAACCCGTAAAATGCATTTTTGCGCATCACCGGAAAGCTCTTGGGCTTCATTGTATCTCGAGAGGAATTGAAGCAAACCCAGCCAAGATCCGAGCTCATCACAGCTTGGATATCCCAAAAGATCTCAAACAAATACAAAATTGATCGATGCGTGGCAGCTTTAAGCCGCTTCATCTCCCGCTTGGGAAAAAAGGCATTGCCCCTTTATCGCCTCCTCCGGCGCACCAAACACTTCGAATGGACGGATGCTGCCACGGCCGGACTCGAAGAAATAAAGGCCATATTGGCAACAAATCCGGTCCTGGCCACGCCCAACTTGGGTGAACCAATGTTATTATACATCGCAGCAACACATCAGGTTGTAAGTGCGGTGCTTGTCGTCGAACGAGAAACAGAAGGACATAAATTCCCTCTCCAAAAACCAGTGTACTACGTATCCACTGTCTTAACTCCATGTAAGTCCCGGTATCCACATTATCAAAAGATAGCGTACGCGGTGTTCATGGCATCCCGGAAGCTGCGACACTACTTTCAAGAGTGTTCGATAACAGTAGCCTCCGAAGTACCTCTCAACGACATTATAAACAACCGCGACGCGACGGACAGGATTGCAAAATGGGCCATTGAGCTACTACCATTCGACATAACTTACAAACCACGGCGAGCTATAAAGTCACAAGTTTTGGCTGACTTCATCGCTGAATGGACCGAAGCCAAACTCCCTAAAGAGTACGGCGCATACTCCAATTGAATCATGCACTTCGACGGCTCTAAAATGTTGGCCGGCTTGGGGGCTGGCATCGTCTTGACGTGCCCAACCGGAGACACAGTCCAATACGTACCGCAGATAATGTACACGGACTCCAACAACACAGCCGAATACGAGGCCCTTCTACATGGTCTCCGGATCGCAATCTCCATGGGCATTCAACGCCTAGAGGTCCGCGGGGATTCAAACCTCGCAATATCCCAAGTAAATGGAGACTTTGATGCCAAGGATCCGAAAATGGCGGCCTACCGTAACGTCGTCTTAAAAATGTCAGCTCGGTTCGAAGGACTCGAATTCCACCATGTAGCCAGGGATAATAACCAGGCGGCCGACGTGTTGGCACGCATCAGCGCAAAGCGCGACGCCGTCCCTCCAAATATCTTCCTGGAGCGGCTCTTTAAGCCATCCGTAGTATGGGAAGAGGAGTCCGGAAACAACAATCCGGAACCAACCGCACCGCCCAACACCGAACATTCTGACACAATCGGTGGCTCAGACAATGAAATAACACCTTCAGCCCACGAAATAATGGCAATCATTGCCCAGTGGACGGAACCATTCCTAGCCTACTTAATTAGGAAGGAACTCCCCGAAGACCAAAACGAGGCTCGCTACATAGTATGGCGATCTAAAGCCTACAAGGTCCATGAGGGAGAGCTTTATAAGAAAAGCACAACCGGAGTCCTTCAAAGGTGCATCTCTGAAGAGGAAGGGCGAAATCTTCTGGCTGAAATTCACGCCGGACTTGGCGGGCACCATGCCGCAGCCTGGGCCCTTGTAGGCAAGGCCTTCCGTACAGGATTTTATTGGCAGAGGGCCCGGGCAGATGCTCAGGACTTAGTCCAACGATGCGTCGGTTGCCAGCTCTTTGCTAATCAAAGCCACATGCCACCCACCGCCCTCAAAACTATACCCATCACCTGGTCGTTCGCGGTCTGGGGGCTTGACATGGTTGGACCCCTTAAAGGGGGAACCCACAAGCAAAAGTACCTGTTGGTCATGGTGGACAAATTCACCAAATGGATAGAGGCCAATCCAGTTAAAACGGCCGAATCCGGACTGTGATAGACTTCATATCCGGGTAGTACACCGTTCTGGCGTCCCTCAAAGCATCATCACCGATAACGGCACGAACTTCACGACCGACGAGGTTAAACTCGTGCAAAAATATGGGCATCAAGCTCGACCACGCTTCGCCTATCACCCTCAAACTAACGGTCAAGTCGAACGAGCAAATGGTCTAATCATGAGCGGCATCAAACCCAGGTTAGTGCGGTCCCTTACGGAATCTAACACGCACTGGGTAGAGGAGCTTGACTCCGTACTCTGGGGGCTGCGGACCACGCCAAACCGTACTACCGGATTCACACCATTCTTTATGGTATACGGCGCAGAGGCAGTTTTGCCCTGCGATATAATTCATGACTCACCTCGCGTGCGCATGTACGAGGAAAGAGAGGCCGAGTTAGATCGGCAGGACAGTTTGGACGCCTTAGAGGAGGAGCGCAACGTGGCAAAAGCTCGTTCCGCATTCTATCGCCAGCAGCTCAAGATATCAAAGCGTAGAAGCACGGGCCAAAACTTACAATGTTGGCGAACTAGTTCTACGCCTGCCGGACAAGAAAAAGGACAAACTCAAGCCCAAATGGGAAGGTCCCTTCATCATCGACCAAATCCTAACCAGCGGAGCATACCGTCTACGTAACGCATCTGACAACCGACTCGAGCCGAACCCATGGAACGCAGCCCGTCTTCGAAGATTCTACGCCTAGCGCCGAACTCAGAGTTCGTCCCCTTCCTCTGTCCACATTTTATACTTTAGCTGTCTTTTGTTTCTCTCCTTTTTCCCTTCCTTTTTGGTAAAGCCTCTGAGGGCTGATCTGCGCGTTGTTCGCACACACTTGACGTGCTACTCGCACTCATGATACTTGGGGGCTTCTTTAACAGAAGCTTATTTATACGGGCTTCACGCCCAACACATGTGTCAAATTTCCGCATGTACCTTTTATTCACCATTATATGCATCGATATGACTTAAGTTTTGGCCAAGCTGGGTTGCCTGGCTCCTGTGCTTACCCTACGTTCCCGATTGTTCGACTAGGAGGTAAAGGAGCACCTCTGCGATTATTATTGCGGGTCAGCCAGATGTGTACCTCGGATCGGGCGGTTTAAAGCTAGCATTCTTAAGGGAATATTCGGTCGGTGACTTGAAAGATGATTTCTTACTTATTTATTTATCTGCCCCAGATGCTTTTTCGCTCTTTTCGCAGTCGGACATGCGGTTTAGGGCATGCCTCCCGTGGAAAGGAACCCCTAATGGAACTATTCTCCCTCGAAGATGTTTCTTACTAACCATGTAATATAACATAACTAGTTGGGCACTTATCTGATAAAGCACTAATGACCCCTACGCCTGGTCTCCATGCATGCCCCGGTTTTTATAACCGTGAGGGTATTCGGACACACTCCGGACTGTTGGGTCCCGAGGTTGAAGCGAAAAGGTCCGCAAAGACAAACGATCTACAATCCGGCTTGAAGGCATTTTACATGTCATTTTAATTACATCGTCAAATTGACTGATTGTACTCCTCTTCAATCCCATCTAACAGGCTGTCTAGTTTACAGTCCCGTTGGGAATATTTCGCGGCCAACTCTACTTGGCCGTACATTAGGCTCACAGGGATCTCCTTCCCATCAGGTCCCACAGGTCCGACCTCGGCCATGTGGTTTTGATCAGCAACCGTGTACCGCTGCCTTCACCATGGCCCAGCCTCCTGGCGCCTTGATGGCAGCCGATATGTTCCACAGACGGAAGCACTGCCGTGCTCCCTGAAGCTTCTCAGCAAGCCCTCCAAGACCCTCGGGTAGGGAGACGGACGGCCATAAGGCCTGGACGATGCCGCTCATCGCCTGCCGAACAGGTTCGTGCAGTTGCAGCAGCTCGGGAAGAAGGTCACCTGTGGAACCAGGCATTTCCTCCGCAGGATGACCTGTGAGCATACCTACAGACACATTTCTGTCAATCGACTTCCTCGCCGAACTCTTCTTTTCAAAAGAGTTTGCTCAAGCACTTACTGTAAATGCCGCGACGAAGCCGCCGATTCTCCTTACTGAGTCGCAATTTGGACCCGAACATCTTTTAGTCTTCGCCCAGCTGGGTGTTGGCATCTTGGAGTTTGTTCCTCTCCTGCTGCACCCTCATAAGCACCTTCTTGCCGGCCTTCAGCTGGCGCAGCAGATGTTGCTTGTTCGGATCTAGTCCAGCACCCTCTGCAATATTATTGTCAGACTTACGCACACGTCGCACTTCATAAACCACTTATCTTTTCGAAAGTATATATTACCAGAGGGGGTCTCGATGGCTCCCCCCGCGGCGGCTAGTGCGGCCTCAAGTTGGGCCTTGCACTCTTGAAGCTCCTGGGACAGGTGGGCATTCTTCTCCGTAAGACCCTGCATAACAAATGATCCTTAAATCAGTTATTCTAACTATTTTAAGTCTCGGGGGCTACTAGCATATATAACTATTAAAATTTCTCACCCGTATGTCTTTCACATACTGCTCCGTGGCTCTGGTTAGACCATCTCGAGCGGCACGGAGGTGCGCGTCTCCTGCATTAAAGGCATTCAACGCCTCAGGGGAGAAACACGCGTCATGAAGAACTGTCCGGCGGCGCCTATGATTCATGGCACTCTCCACCTCAGACCTGGTGGCGGACAGCCTGTCGGCATCCTCCGTTGGAGGAGCATCCGGCTCACGCCTTGTGTTCGCCTCCCCCTCCGGACCAGGCGTTGGAGCCTGGTGGCGGAGGCTTGATTGGCAACCTCTCTGGGCACAGTCCGGCGAGCGCTCTTTCTCCTGGAAAAATCATGAGTATTAGTATACCTCCCGGTAATCTTTTCCTTAAATACGGTGGTGCGCCATACCATTGCGGCGACGTTTCGATTCAAGGCCAAGCCTCTTCTTCCTTTCTTGGGCGAACTGAACCTTGTTGGTCAGCCGCCGCAGGTTCGGCGTCCCGCCCTAAAGGCACCTCCTGCAGGGCACCGTTGGTATATGGTGGTCAGAAATAAGCATGTGTGAGTAATAATGACAGGACTCTGGTCACAGTTACCTGGGAAGCCGGAGATAAACCGGGGTAGTCGGCCGTAATGGCGACCAAAGCATTGTCCATGCTAAGTTGATGGAACACCCCGACGATCAGCTCCACCTTTATGTCCGGGTCCTCTTCGGAGGTCGGATCAAGGGATCGTCCTGGATCCTCGGGTTGTGGAATCTGGCTGTGTATGCCCTCCACGTCCCGACGCAGTTCCTGCGTCGAAATCACAAAGTAAGACACTTAACTTTGGAAGTATGAATCGGATAGACAAACGTCCGCTTACCCAGCTCCGAGGGTTATTCATGGAGAATCCATTCAATGGGCTCGCGCGAAGGAAGTCCTCCTTCTCCCCCTTGTACAAGCCGGACATGATCTTCACCAGATCGGCAACCGATCCCGGCCCCTTGCGGCCATGACGGGTGGCGTCATCCTCCCCGTTAAAATCCCACATGGGGTGGCCCCTGTATTGGAGCGGCTGCACCCCTCGCATGATGCACGTGGCCATGACTCCGATCATGGTCAATCCGGAATGAGCTAGTAACCTTATCCGGCTCATCAGATACAGGACGTCCCTGTCATTCTCCCATTGAGGGCTCCGCGGGCGCCAACTCAGGCGTTTCTTCAGAGGAGCGTTGCTAAACTCCGGGAGGCCGATCCGAACTGGGTCCAGCAGAGGGGCGTCTTCCATATAAAACCATTCTGAAGGCCAGTCTTCGGATGCCTTCTTCGGGGTTCCGGATAGGTATCCATGTTGGAGAACGTAGTAATTTCAAAAAATTTCCTACGCACACGCAAGATCATGGTGATGTATAGCAACGAGAGGGGAGAGTGTTGTCACGCACCTCGAGACCCGAAGTGGAAGCGATCTGGCGTAGAGGAAGTAGTCGACGTTCTCCTCGCGATCCGACCGATCCGCGCCGTTACTCGGCGCCCCGAGTTCTTGACACACGACAGCTCGATGACGTCCCTCGTACTCGATCCAGCCGAGTGTCGAGGAGAGTTCCGTCAAGACGACGGCGCAGGACGATCTTGATGTTTCACGGCGCAGGCTTCGCCTAAGCTTCATGACAGTATAACCGAGGTGGAATATGGTGGAGGGGGCACCGACACGGCTAAGGAACGATCCAAAGATCAAACTTGTGTGTTCTAGGGTGCCCCTGCCCCGTAGATATAAAGGAGGGAGGGGGGAGGCCGGCCGGCCTAGCTAGGGCGCGCCGGGAGGAGTCCTACTCCTACCGGGAGTAGGACTCCCCTTTTCCTAGTTGGATTAGGTTTGGGGGGAGGGGGAAGAGGAGAGGGGGCGCCGCCCCCCCCCCCTCCTTGTCCTATTCGGACTGGGGGGGGAGAGGGTGCGCGGCCACCTCCTGGCCGGCCCCTCCTCTTCTCCCTCGAGGCCCACCGAGGCCCATTTACCTCCCGGGGGGTTCCGGTAACCTCCCGGTTTTCCGGTAAATTCCCGTTTTCGCCCGGAACCATTCCGAACTCCAAACATAGGCTTCCAATATATCAATCTTTATGTCTCGACCATTCCGAGAGTCCTCGTCATGTCCGTGATCACATCCGGGACTCCGAACTTCTTCGGTACATCAAAATACATAAACTCATAATAACTGTCATCGAAACCTTAAGCGTGCGGACCCTACGGTTCGAGAACAATGTAGACATGACCGAGACATGTCTCCGGACAATAACCAACAGCGGGACCTGGATGCCCATATTGGTTCCTACATATTCTATGAAGATCTTTATCGGTCGAGACCGCATAACAACATACGTTGTTCCTTTGTCATCGGTATGTTACTTGCCCGAGATTCGATCGTCGGTATCCAATACCTAGTTCAATCTCGTTACCGCAAGTCTCTTTACTCGTTCCGTAATACATCATCTCACAACTAACTCATTAGTTGTAGTGCTTGCAAGGCTTCGATGATGTGCATTACCGAGAGGGCCCAGAGATACCTCTCCGACAATCGGAATGACAAAACCTAATCTCAAATATGCCAACCCAACATCGCCTTTGGAGACACTGTAGTACTCCTTTATAATCACCCGATTACGTTGTGACGTTTGGTAGCACCCAAAGTGTTCCTCCGGTAAACGGGAGTTGCATAATCTCATAGTTACAGGAACATGTATAAGTCATGGATAAAAGCAGTAGCAACATACTAAACGATCGTGTGCTAAGCTAATGGAATGGGTCATGTCAATCAGATCATTCTACTAATGATGTGACCTTGTTAATCAAATAACAACTCTTTGTTCATGGTCGGAAACATAACCATCTTTGATTAACAAGCTAGTCTAGTAGAGGCATACTAGTGACATCTTGTTTGTTTATGCATTCACACATGTATCATGTTTCCGGTTAATACAATTCTAGCATGAATGATAAACATTTATCATGAAATAAGGAAATAAATAATAACTTTATTATTGCCTCTAGGGCATATTTTCTTGATCTCCCACTTGCACTAGAGTCAATAATCTAGATTACATAGTAATGATTCTAACACCCATGGAGTCTTGGTGCTGATCATGTTTTGCTCGTGGAAGAGGCTTAGTCAACGGTTCCGCAACATTCAGATCCGTATGTATCTTGCAAATCTCTATGTCTCCCACCGGACTAAGTCCGGATGGAATTGAAGCGTCTCTTGATGTGCTTGGTCCTCTTGTGAAATCTGGATTCTTCGCTAAGGCAATTGCTCCAAGATTGTCACGAAGATTTTCATCGGACCCGATGCACTAGGTATGACACCTAGATCGGATATGAACTCCTTCATCCAGACTCCTTCATTAGCTGCTTCCGAAGCTGCTATGTATTCCGCTTCACATGTAGATCCCGCTACGACGCTTTGTTTAGAACTGCACCAACTGACAGCTCCTCCATTTAGTGTAAATACGTATCCGGTCTGCGATTTAGAATCGTCCGGATCAGTGTCAAAGCTTGCATCAACGTAACCGTTTACGGTGAGCTCTTTGTCACCTCCATATACGAGAAACATATCCTTAGTCCTTTTCAGGTATTTCAGGATGTTCTTGACCGCTGTCCAGTGATCCACTCCTGGATTACTTTGGTACCTCCCTGCTAGGCTTATAGCAAGGCACACATCAGTGCGGTACACAGCATTGCATACATGATAGAGCCTATGGCTGAAGCATAGGAACATCTTTCATTTTCTCTCTATCTTCTGCAGTGGTCGGGCATTGAGTCTTACTCAACTTCACACCTTGTAACACGTGCAAGAACCCTTTCTTTGCTTGATCCATTTTGAACTTCTTCAAAATTTTGTCAAGGTATGTGCTTTGTGAAAGTCCAATTAAGCGCCTTGATCTATCTCTATAGATCTTAATGCCCAATATGTAAGCAGCTTCACCGAGGTCTTTCATTGAAAACTCTTATTCAAGTATCCCTTTATGCTATCCAGAAATTCTATATCATTTCCGATCAGCAATATGTCATCTACATATAATATCGAAATGCTACAGAGCTCCCACTCACTTTCTTGTAAATACAAAGCTTCTCCAAAAGTCTCAGACAAACCCAAATGCTTTGATCACACTATCAAAGCGCTTATTCCAACTCCGAGATGCTTGCACCAGTCCATAGATGGATCATTGGAGCTTGCACACTATGTTAGCTCCCTTTGGATCGATAAAACCTTCGGTTGCATCATATACAACTCTTCTTCCGTAAATCCATTCAGAATGCGTCTTTACATCCATTTGCCAAATTTCATAATCATAAAATGCGGCAATTGCTAACATGATTCGGACGGACTTAAGCATCGCCACTGGTGAGAAGGTCTCATCGTAGTCAATCCCTTGAACTTGCCGAAAACCTTTTGCGACAAGTCGAGCTTTATAGACGATAACATTACCGTCGTCGGTCTTCTTCTTGAAGATCCACTTGTTTTCTATTGCTTGCCTACCCTCGGGCAAGTCAACCAAAGTCCATACTTTGTTTTCATACATGGATCCCATCTCGATTTCATGGCCTCAAGCCATTTTGCGGAATCTGGGCTCACCATCGCTTCTTCATAGTTCGTGAGGTTCATCATGATCTAGTAGCATGATTTCCGAACAGGATTACCGTACCACTCAGTGCGGATCTTACTCGTTGATCTACGAGGTTCAGAGCAACTTGATCCAAGTTTCATGATCAACATCATCAACTTCCTCACTACTTGGTGTAGGTGTCTCGTAAACCGGTTTCGTGATTTAACTACTTTCAAGTAAGGGAGAAGGTACAATTACCTCATCAAGTTCTACTTTCCTCCCACTCACTTCTTTCGAGAGAAACTCCTTCTCTAGAAAGGATCCATTCTTAGCAACGAATGTCTTGCCTTGGATCTGTGATAGAAGGTGTACCCAACTGTCTCCTTTGGGTATCCTATGAAGACGCATTTTTCCGATTTGGGTTCGAGCTTATCGGGTTGAAGCTTTTTCACATAAGCATCGCATCCCCAAACTTTAAGAAACGACAACTTTGGTTTCTTGCTAAACCATAGTTCATAAGGTGTCGTCTCAACGGATTTCGACGGTGTTCTATTCAGTGTGAATGCGGCCGTCTCTAGAGCATAACCCCAAAACGATAGCGGTAAATCAGAAGAGACATCATAGATCGCACCATATCTAGTAAAGTACGACACGACGTTCGGACACACCATTACGTTGTGGTGTTCCGGTGGCGTGAGTTGCTAAACTATTCCGCATTGTTTCAAATGTAGACCAAACTCGTAACTCAAATATTCACCTCCACGATCGATCGTAGAAACTTAATTTTCTTGTTACGATGATTTTCAACTTCACTTTGAAATTCTTTGAACTTTTCAAATGTTTCAGACTTATGTTTCATTAAGTAGATATACCCATATCTCGCTTAAGTCACCGTGAAGGTGAGAAAATAACGATATCCGCCACGAGCCTCAACATTCATCGGACCACATACATCTGTATGTATGATTTCCAACAAATCTGTTGCTCTCTCCATAGTACCGAGAACGGTGTTCTAGTCATCTTGCCCATGAGGCACGGTTCGCAAGTGCCAAGTGATTCATAATCAAGTGACTCCAAAAGTCCATCAAGATGGAGTTTCTTCATGCGCTTTACACCGATATGACCTAAACGGCGATTGCCACAAATAAGCTGCACTATCATTATCAACTCTGCATCTTTTGGCTTCAACATTATGAATATGTGTATCACTACTATCGAGATTCATCAAAATAGACCACTCCTCAAGGGTGCATGACCATAAAAGATATTACTCATATAAATAGAACAACCATTATTCTCTCGATTTAAATGAATAACCGTCTCGCATCAAACAAGATCCAGATATAATGTTCATGCTCAACGCAGCACCAAATAACAATTATTTAGGTCTAAAACTAATCCCGAAGGTAGATGTAGAGGTAGCGTGCCGATCGCGATCACATCGACTTTGGAACCATTTCCCACGCAAGATCGTCACCTCGTCCTTTGCCGAGTTCGCAATCCGTAGTCCCTGCTTGAGTTGCAAATATTAGCAATGTAACCAAGATCAAATACCAGTGCTACTACGAGCTCTAGTAAGGTACACATCAATAACATGTATATCACATATACCTTTGTTCACCTTGCCATCCTTCTTATCCGCCAAATACTTGGGGCAGTTCCGCTTCAAAGGACGACCGCTTGCGGTAGAAACACTCGAGTTTCAGGTTTAGGGCCGACTTGGGTTTCTTCTCTGAGCAAGCAACTTGCTTGCTGTTCTTCTTGAAGTTCCTTCTTCTTCCCTTTGCCTTTCTTCTTGAAACTAGTGGTCTTATTGACCATCAACACTTGATGCTCCTTCTTGATTTCTACCTCCGCAGCCTTTAGCATTGCGAAGAGCTCGGTATAGTCTTTACTAACCCTTGCATATTATAGTTCATCACGAAGCCTTTGTAGCTTGGTGGCGTGATTGAAGAATTTCATCAATGACACAATCATCCGGAAGATTAACTCCCAATTGTGTCAAGTGATTGTAGTACCCGGACATTACGAGTATATGCTCACTAATGTAACTATTCTCCTCCATCTTGCAGCTATAGAACTTGTTGGAGACTTCATATCTCTCAATCCGCATTCTGTTGAATATTAACTTCAACTCTGGAACATCTCATATGCTCCATGACGCTCAAAACGTCGTTGAAGTCCCGGTTCTAAGCCGTAAAGCATGGCACATGAACTATAGAGTAGTCATCACTTTGCTTTGCCAGACGCTCATAACATCTGCAGTTGCATTAGCAAGAGTCTGCACCTAGCGGTGCATCCAGACATAACTCTTACGTGCAGCAATGAGGATGATCCTCGTTACGGACCCAGTCCGTGTAATTGCTACCATCATCTTTCAACTTTGCTTTCTCAAGGAACGCATTAAAATTCAACGGAACAACAAAGACGAGCCATCTATCTACAATCAAACATAAACAAGCAAGATACTATCGGTACTAAGTTCATGATAAATTTAAGTTCAATTAATCATATTACTTAAGAACTCCCACTTAGAAAGACATCCTCTAGTCATCTAAGTGATCACGTGATCCAAATCAACTAAACCATAACCGATCATCACGTGAAATGGAGTAGTTTTCAATGGTGAACATCTTATGTTGATCATATCTACTATATGATTCACGCCGACCTTTCGGTCTCCGTGTTCCGAGGCCATATCTCGCATATGCTAGGCTCGTCAAGTATAACCCGAGTATTCTGCGTGTGCAAAACTGGCTTGCACCCGTTGTAGATGGACGTAGAGCTTATCACACCCGATCATCACGTGGTGTCTGGGCACGACGAACTTTGGCAACGGTGCATACTCGGGGAGAACACTTCTTGATAATTTAGTGAGAGATCATCTTATAATGCTACCGTCAATCAAAGCAAGATAAGATGCATAAAAGGATAAACATCACATGCAAATCAATATAAGTGATATGATATGGTCATCATCATCTTGTGCTTCACGATCCCCATCTTGCAGCACCACCATGATCACCATCGTCACCGGCGCGACACCTTGATCTCCATCGTAGCATCGTTGTCGTCTCGCCAAATTTATGCTTCTACGACTATCGCTACCGCTTAGTGATAAAGTAAAGCATTACAGGGCGATTGCATTGCATACAATAAAGCGACAACCATATGGCTCCAGCCGATTGCCGATAACCGGTTACAAAACATGATCATCTCATACAATAAAATATAGCATCACGTCTTGACCATATCACATCACAACATGCCCTGCAAAAACAAGTTAGACGTCCTCTACTTTGTTGTTGCAAATTTTACGTGGCTGCTACGGGCTTAAGCAAGAACCAGTCTCACCTACGCATCAAAACCACAACGATATTTCGTCAAATAGACTCCGTTTAACCTTCTCAAGGACCGGCGTAGCCACACTCGGTTCAACTAAAGTGAGAGACAGACACCCACCGGTCACCTTTAAGCAACGAGTGCTCGTGGCGGTGAAACCAGTCTCGCGTAAGCGTCACGCGTAATGTCGGTCCGGGCCGCTTCATCTCACAATACCGCTGAACCAAAGTATGACATCTTTGGTAGGTAGTATGACTTGTATCGCCCACAACTCACTTGTGTTCTACTCGTGCAAAACATCAAACCATAGAAAAACCCGACTCGGATGCCATTGTTGGAGAACGAGTAATTTCAAAAATTTCCTACGCACACGCAAGATCATGGTGATGTATAGCAACGAGAGGGGAGAGTGTTGTCTACGCACTCGTGAGACCAAGCGAAGCGATCACAACGTAGAGGAAGTAGTCGACGTTCTCCTCGCGATCCGACCGATCCGGCGCCGTTATTCGGCGCCCGAGTTCTTGACACACGACAGCTCGATGACGTCCCTCAGACTCGATCCAGCCGAGTGTCGAGGGAGAGTTCCACAAGACGACGGCGTGGTGACGATCTTGATGTTTCACGGCGCGCAGGCTTCGCCTAAGCTTCGCGACAGTATAACCGAGGTGGAATATGGTGGAGGGGGCACCGACACGGCTAAGGAACGATCCAAAGATCAAACTTGTGTGTTCTAGGGTGCCCCCTGCCCCGAGATATAAAGGAGGGAGAGGGAGGCGGCCGGCCTAGCTAGAAGCGGGGAGGAGTCCTACTCTCACTGGGAGTAGGACTCCCCTTCCTAGTTGGATTAGGTTTGGGGAGGGAAGAGGAGAGGGGCGCCCCCCTTCCTTGTCCTATTCGGACTGGGGGGGGCGCGGCCACCTCCTGGCCGGCCCTCCTCTTCTCCTCGAGGCCCACCGAGGCCCATTTACCTCCCGGGGTTCCGTAACCTCCGGTTTTCCAGAATTCCGTTTTCGCCGGAACCATTCCGAACTCCAAACATAGGCTTCCAATATATCAATCTTTATGTCTCGACCATTCCGAGACTCCTCGTCATGTCCGTGATCACATCCGGACTCGAACTTCTTCGGTACATCAAAATACATAAACTCATAATAACCGCCATCGAAACCTTAAGCGTGCGGACCCTACGGTTCGAGAACAATGTAGACATGACCGAGACACGTCTCGGACAATAACCAACAGCGGGACCTGGATGCCCATATTGGTTCCTACATATTCTACGAAGATCTTTATCGGTCGACCGCATAACAACATACGTTGTTCCTTTGTCATCGGTATGTTACTTGCCCGAGATTCGATCGTCGGTATTCAATACCTAGTTCAATCTCGTTACGGCAAGTCTCTTTACTCGTTCCGTAATACATCATCTCACAACTAACTCATTAGTTGTAGTGCTTGCAAGGCTTCATGATGTGCATTACCGAGAGGGCCCAGAGATACCTCTCCGACAATCGGAATGACAAAACCTAATCTCAAATATGCAAACCCAACATCGCCTTTGGAGACACTGTAGTACTCCTTTATAATCACCCGATTCACGTTGTGACGTTTGGTAGCACCCAAAGTGTTCCTCCGTAAACGGAGTTGCATAATCTCATAGTTACAGGAACATGTATAAGTCATGGATAAAAGCAAGAGCAACATACTAAACGATCGTGTGCTAAGCTAATGGAATGGGTCATGTCAATCAGATCATTCTACTAATGATGTGACCTTGTTAATCAAATAACAACTCTTTGTTCATGGTCGGAAACATAACCATCTTTGATTAACAAGCTAGTCTAGTAGAGGCATACTAGTGACATCTTGTTTGTTTATGCATTCACACATGTATCATGTTTCCGGTTAATACAATTCTAGCATGAATGATAAACATTTATCATGAAATAAGGAAATAAATAATAACTTTATTATTGCCTCTAGGGCATATTTCCTTCAATCCAGTCCCGGCGATGCGCCATATTTCGGCTCCGCCCACTTGATATATCGACCCCTCGTGAGAACGGGGTACGAGGCAGAACAATCTCTTCCACAGCGCAAAATGGGCCTCGATGCCCAAGAACAGCTCGCAAAGGGCTACAAAGCCCGCGATGTGCAAGATGGAGGCAGGTGTAAGGTGGTGAAGCTAGAGCCCACAGAACTCCAGTGGCCCCCGGAGGAACGGATGTATGGGAAATCCGAGCCCCCTTATTAGATAAGGGACGAAGCATACCCGCTCTTCTTTGGAGGGATTGGGGACGCTCTCCGCCTGCTTTCCACCCTCAGAGGTGGCGGTCCGGCTCGAACGGAACCATGAAGGCCGGGAAGGTATCCTCGGCTTGAGCGTCACTAACTTCATTGTCTGGGATGAACATCTCCTCCAATATCCTGGCTGTGGGCTGGGAGCGCGAGAGGAGGAGCCACGTCGACTGTCCATGATGGAATGGATTTTTGTTAGAGGCGCTTCGATGAGTACTCGCGGAAGGAGGATGGTGTGATTCGGATCTAAATCCTTGCTCCTCTTATAGGCAGCTTATTCGCGCAGCTAGGGGGTAAAACGTAAAAATACCCTGGCTTTTCGCATTCGTACGACACGTGGAAGAGGGCCATTATTGGACGTGGAAGCCAAGGAGTGCAACATTTATAAAGAAGCCGGACATTATTCGGCAAGCACATGGAATTTGGAGGAGAACCCGCCTTGCAATGCCGAAGACAATATGCGCGCCGGACTCGTCGTCATTGAAGCCTGGTTCAGGGGCTACTGAGGGAGTCTTGGACTAGGGGGTGTCCGGATAGCCGAACTATCATCATTGGCCGGACTCCAAGACTATGAAGATACAAGATTGAAGACTTCGTCCCGTGTCCGGATGGGACTTTCCTTGGCGTGGAAGGCAAGCTTGGCAATACGGATATGTAGATCTCCTACCATTGTAACCGACTTTGTGTAACCCTAGCCCTCTCCGGTGTCTATATAAACCGGAGGGTTTTAGTCCATAGGACGAACAACAATCATACCATAGGCTAGCTTCTAGGGTTTAGCCTCCTTGATCTCGTGGTAGATCTACTCTTGTACTACCCATATCATCAATATCAATCAAGCAGGAGTAGGGTTTTACCTCCATCGAGAGGGCCCGAAACAGGTAAAACATCGTGTCCCTTGTCTCCTGTTACCATCCGCCTAGACGCACAGTTCGGGACCCCCTACCCGAGATCCGCCGGTTTTGACACCGACTGGGGCCCAAGCTGTATGACTAGAGATCGGTGGTAACAATAGACAAAGGACACAGTGTTTGCCCAGGTTCGGGCCCTCTTAATGGAGGTAAAACTCTACTCCTGCTTGATTATATTCAAAGGATATGATGATTACAAGAGTTGATCTACCTCGAGATCAGAGTGGCTAAACCCTAGCTCGGCTAGCCTAATAATGTTATTGTTGTCCTGCCTTCGATCTAACCCTCCGGTTTATATAGACACCAGAGGGGCTTAGGGTTGTACAAAGTCGGTTTAATAGAAAGGAAATAGCATATCCGGACATCTAAACTTGCCATCCACGCATACATGAGTCCATACCAGACACAAGAAGTGGTCTTCTGCCTTATATCTTGACGGCCCATCAGTTCGGCCCATATCCAACAGACCGGACGCCCGAGGACCCCCTAGTCCAGGACTCCCTCATGCATACATCACTTTTTTATTAAGGTGATCTGGCACTCTTCTCATGCGTGGTGGTTATAAGCCAAGGAATAGTGGAAGAAGATGCAAAAAAAGAAATCATTGGAGAAATATATGGAAGTCCGAGAAACTAAAGAGTAAAGAGCTAGAGAAGTGAAAGGAACTAAAGAAGAAAATGGTAATTCTTGGGGCGATCTGCTATTTTGCTTTTGTATTTGAGAGAGGCTGGTAGAGTGTTAGTTATACCCAAGCCTCTATTCCAGGGGGCTTTTTCGCGACGAGGTTTAACCACTTGTATGAAAATGACCCCTAGGTAAAGTGGTACATGCCACGTGCCCTTTTTTTGGTAAATGGCTGTGTACGAATGTGTTGTGTGTTCAGTTTTTTGTTTCAAATTTTTTGAACGTGCACGTAGGTTGGTTTGGGTCGGCTAGCGTTTTAAGTTGTATGTGGGCCCGCAGGGCTGGTTGAGTTCGTATCCCAACATCCTCTCTGTGGTTCGGTGCTTCCCTGGGCTTCCAATCGTTTTCGGTCGGCGCACGTGTCCCCGTTCGTACTCCTCCAACCAGCAATGCCGCTTTGACCGCCCTGTCGAGATGTTACTGGTGTGTTCCGTCGCTGCTGCTTTTACTGTCGATTCGAGAGCCTGCCATCTTGCCGCTGTTGTCGCGGTTTCTAGAGTTCTCGCCGACTATTGCTGTCGTTCTTGCCATGTTATATACATCCACGTTCCATGCTAGGGCTATAAATAGGTTGCCTTCCTTGCCATGTTATTGCATCGGGTCTTCTTTGGTGTCTCATACGTTGGTTCCATGGTCGCTCATTAATTCGTTCCATCTGGTTGCCGCTGAACCGCTTAGTTCGGTCGATCTCGAAGCGTTGCTGCTGGCTTAGTCGTGTTTGTTTCTGTTTCCTTCTTCTAGCTATCTGCGCATTATAAATAGGCACTCCTTCTCTTGATTTTCCAGGTGGTCTGCGGGGTTTGTTTCCCTTCTTCCGTTTGTATCAAGTGCATGATTCATCCTTCCAAGAGCTGGGAAGGCACGACGGAGCGGCCGCATGTTATCTAGCCGAGTAGGCGTCTGCTGCGACCGGTCGTCCCCGGCACGTCTTCACTGTGGCTTGCTGGAGTTGCAGCTGCGGCTCTCCGTAGGAATAATCACGCCGCCATCACTCCGGAAGTTGCCTCCGTCCGCGGCGACTGGAGGTCCACTACTCGCAAGGCCCGCATGGGCACGGCCTCTCTCTCTCATTGCCTTGCGTCGTTTCTCCGTTCAAGACGGTGCGAGTCAACTAAGCTCGAGGATGCGTCTTGAAGCGTTCGGTCGCCGGCGGAGCGGCTCGAACAGGAGCGTCCAGGCAACCACGAGAGTACGTAAGTTTGACCCTCTCCATGCCGCTACGAGTGGAATTCTGCCCGCTGCCGTCAACACCTACGGGGTCTGCCAAAGTCTCCTCGCCGCTCTACAACGTCTGACGGCCGGGCCGCACCGCCGCCGCCTAGGCTCCTTGCACGCGGCTCCCCCACGGCCACACCCCATGCGCTGATCCTCGCGCCCCATACGCCGCCCCCTCCAACCGGCTGAGAGGGTTGTAATATGGCGAGCAGTGGTAATGGAGTACCCTCGGGCGTGGTGCACTCGGCCGGAATGAAGAAGATGGAGCACCATGGAGAGAATATCAGGAGCACGCGAGCAGAGAGACCACAACACAAGCACCTCACTGTAGTCACCGCTGGCCAAAGGATATGTAGGAGCAGAAGAGCGAGCTGCTGCAACAGTAGGTGGCGAGGAAAACGGGAGACCTGGAGCTGGATGCTTGCATGTAGTGTGACCGCGGCAAAAGCTGGATGCTAGCTTGCATATTACTGTGGACCTGGAGCTGGAGCTGGAGTGCGATATGTTTGTTGCTGGTGTGGAAAGCATTTCCACATATAGACGGTGCCACTGTGGTAAGTTATGGGTTTGTTCAGTGAGTGCTCTGTTTGTGATCTCATCATCTCTAATTTTGGTCGGCAGTTTGGCTTTTTTTCCGCATCAGTTTAGCTTCTCACTTTCCTTGTAGGAGTAGGGTTTTTGCTTAGTTGTCAGAGTCAGTATTTTATTGGATGGATAGATGATTATTTAGTCTGGCTCACCGCGAGTGCACAAAATACACTTTTGGATCGGTGTCCTTTTCAATCCATGCTAAACAAGTAGTCCAGCGGGCTCCCTCCCAGTCATGTATTGGTAGTTTTCATGGGAATGATTATCGATGTGTTATATTTGTTTCTCTTTGCACATTTGCATCTGAAAAAATCATCTCCCACTTTACATCTTAATGCCACGCTCTAAAAACAATTTGTGGTTCAAGGTCTATGGAGCAATTCCAGGGAAAACTGTTTATTTTCAAGATTTATATTGTAAACTTATTTTTCACCAATTATGTATACTTACTAAACAGTATGGTTTTACCCCCTTCTTATATTTGTAGTATGCCGACATCAATACTAAACAATATGGGTTTACCCCTTCTCATATTTGTTATATGCATGCATCAATTAAAGATATGGTTTTATCCGCTTCTCAGATTTGTTTTATGCAGACATCAATCTGTGATGAATTTGAATGACACACTATTAACTTACATAATAAGAACCTTAAGGGTGAAAAAACGCAAGCAATGGCTAGGTATTAACAATCTATTTTTAGTGAAGCTGAACAACACGATGTATTTAATGGCTCTCTTGACCTGCTGCATATTTTAGGTTCAGGTTGAGCCAGATTTTACTCATATGAGAAATGTAAAGTTTGTACCGTCATGTTTTAGCTGTTAAAATGCTTACCATGTCAACACGATAATGCGTTGTGTTGTTGTGTTGTCATTTTCAGTATTCATTCTTTTCTGCAGCACACCAACTTTACACAGACATCTTACATTTTTCTCCCAGTATATGATTTCGAAAGCTTACTTTTCTCTTCCAGTGCATATTTTGGAGAGAAAAAAACTTAGCTCATGAATGAAGATTTGTATGCATGGTCTACTTGGTTTATACTACAATCACTATGTTTTTCTTTGTGTGGCGTATTCCCATCGCACTAGCTATGTTTCTTATTGTTGTATATGTTTTTTCCTCTTAATGTTGTATAAGATAATGACCAGTCTGAAAGCTCAGTGAAATGTGTCTACTTTTGCCTGGCTAAGGCTGAGAAAATGTTTATCAATTGCTATGTCATGAATACAAGTTAGTCACCAGTCAAACAAAAAGACTGCAACAGATGGGAGTACCTATTGGTATTCTTTCGTATACATAAAAATTGGCACCTCCAATATATGCAAACATTAACTTGATGTATGGCTTAAGTATATATATGCTCATAAATTACTGATTCAGGCATAGGTTCATGCACATCGTTTGCCCCATGTATGAACTCTTATCATGTTAACTACTTATATGACACTCCCTCAGCTAATGGTGCCTTGTCATTTTTTTTGAATAAGTGCCTTCACATACTGAAATTAATGAAAGGAAATTACCATCATAGCATACCCATGTCTTAAAGAATGGCACAACGAGAATAAATGGAACTTATTATAGATGTATTAATGTCTATTGTAGCATGCATGCTTCCAAAAATATGCCTCTTTTCAATTTATCTTCCGAAGTGCATGGTTCTTTTATCTTAATCAAGTAACATTTGTTATAAATAGTAAACACACTCCATATATGGATACAACGTATCGACATGCGCGGCGTGCCGCCGCGCGGGCTATGCTAGTTTCGGACTAAATGATGCTTTATTAGGGTATAACTACTGACTGATTGTTCCCTTTTAAATTCAAGATTTCGAAACAAGATCATATACACGGTGAACCAAAGATAGTTGAGTATTCGGTTTAATTTTGCAGTTTGTTCTATTAGACAAATTACTATTTTGTTGAAACCGTGCAGTGGTATCCTAAATTGTTTCTTTTTGTCTGTACCCGCCAGTTCTAAGCACCTATTCTTTTTTCTTCTTTTGTACCTATACATAACAATTCTATTTTTCTTACCCTTGCAGTTATGCATGACCTGCAGCTTATTCACACGGATCTTAAGTCAGAGAACATTCTCCTTGTTTTGCCAGAAACAATCAGGGTTCATGATTATAAGGCACTGAACTTCCAAATTAGAACCTGGCCTAAATTTGAGATTTCCCGAATGTATACTTTTGTTTTTCATTCTTCGGAGGTGATCCATTGGTTACTTAATGCTCTTTACTGCATGAGTATTTTTTTTTAATTTCTAAACTCAGTTTTGTTTTATCCGAAGTTTCTCTGACGCAAATATATAGTGAAGCGGTTTGAGAAAAGAAGCAAACCGTTTGAGCCTACCTATTTATATGGCGTGGAGAAGATAAGGTTCTTGGCTTATTGATATCATCTGGTCATTTTTATCGGTGCTTGACTACTTCATGAACTTTTTTGTTGTGTCGATGATGACAAGAAAAGTTTCTTTGACTAGGTGTGTCTTCGGTTGTATCCTTGAAATATTTCACTACTTATGTTGCATGGATGATGGGTCTCATACTTGCAGCAGATATTTACTAACGAACTACCAAAAATATATAGCCTCTTTATTGTGACAAGTTTTTATAACAAAGACACATGCAAGCTTGTCTGTCAGTAGCTGTCTGTTTGAAGTCAACGGGATTTCATATGCACATGTGCGTAAGAAAGTAAAGATTGAATCTTTTAGTGGCGGAGCTACGTGGTAAGCTGTAGGTGCCATGCCGGCATGCCCCCCCCCCCCCCAGCTTTGGTAAAATATGTGAATGAATTTCTTTTTGGAAAGGAAGATTAGGAAAAGTAGAGTCTTTTGCCCCCCCCCCCCCCAAAATACCCATATTTATGTTCGGCCCCCCCAAAAGATGTTGCCTAGCTCCGCCGGTGTTGCTAAAGTTTTCATTGTGCAGGTTTGCGGACTTAATTCAAGCTATCCTGGTGGAGTGACATCATACATCCAAAATGCCGAAAGGCTTTTGGTATATTCCAAGGCGGGACAAAATCCATACGATGGTTTCACGCCTTCAATAAGTCTTGCCATGCACCATCTTTTCATGAATTTGTTGGGTTGTTTGAAATGAGCCTTTTTTGTGTTCTATGTGATCTAAAATTTCAATTCAGAACACCCATTTTGCTCTTTTTTCCTACTCTGAACTATTGTGTACCGATATGCCTTAACCATCTGAAAGAGTGCATGGTGTTAATATTGTGCTACATATTTTCTCCAGTTTGAAGAACTTATCTGAACAATACAACAGCTGAAATATATACACATTGTACTGTATAAATGAATTACGAGGAACTGACGGAGTAGTGTTCCGCACTGTTGCTCGTGTCCGTTCCGGTTTTGTCCCGCACGAACACGAGCGTCACTCTGAACGAAACCCGGAAGTCCAAAGCCAACCCGTCGCGCAGAATAACCTCGAGCGCCTCCTCCCCGAACCCCGACCGTCCGCGCCGCCCACCACCCTACGCCAAAATCAAACCCCTGCTCGTCCGCTCCGGTGATCCGCCGCCCCGGGAGGCGAAGCCCCACGACCCGACCGCGCGGAGCCTCTGCACGCCATGACTGAGGTACTCCCCCACCTCCCTCCCCCCTTCGAAATCCGAGGCCGCGCGTTGCCCACGCGCACAGATTTGGGGCGTGACCCGGTGCGTCTCGCGATTGCTACCGCGGCCGTGTTATTGGCATCGAGATCTTACTTTGGCTAGCTAGCTGCTGCTGATGACCCGGGGCCTCGCGCGGCCTGGTTCCGTGTTCGCGGGTCTGGGAAAATTAGGGTTTGACTCCGAATAAGCGGAATTAGGGTTAGGTTCGCTTGCTTGTGCCTGTCTTGGACGGTTCAATGCGGCGGACCGGTTGGAAATTGTAGCTGGGGACGCAGAACTACAGATTGTTAGGCACTTCATGCGTGCTAGGTTAAGACTCGGAAATTTGTAACAAGTTCAAGTTGAGGTTAGTGGGTGGGAGTGCCAATACATCCTGCTGTCGTGCCGATATCGTGCGATGTTCGTCTTTTGGTAGAAACAGCGAGAGTTCCTTTTGCCTTAGAAAAATCATCTGCAAAATTCTACAGGCTGCTCTGTATAAGCTCTGTTATGGTCTTGGACATCCAGTTCTTCAAGTTAAGTTTGGGGACTAATAACTTCTCTGGTCTTCTTTTTCAGTATTGGGTGAGCCAAGGGAACAAATGGTGTGATTTGTGCAAAATCTTCATATCGAACAATCCATTCAGCATCAGAACACATGAACTCGGCAAACGCCACAAGGACAATGTCACCCAAAGATTGTCTACGATGCAAAAGGATGGCGCTGCTAAGGAAAAGGAGCAGCAACAAGCAGCAAAAGCTCTCCAACTGATAGAGGCTGTAAGTTCGTAATTAACTGCATTTCTCTGTGTAGTATTGCTATCCATCAGTTAAGTCCAGCTGTAACATACATGTCTCACATAAACTAGATTTGTAAATGGAAACGGTGCTAGATTGTTACAACATGCAGGCTTTTCTTTATCTCTTGTTACATTTTTTTCCTGGGTTATGGAGGCGGCATTCCTGATTATAATTTATTTTATTTTACCTGCAGAAAGCTAAAAAGAGTTACCAGAAAGATTTAGAGAATAACCAGAGAAACACTGATGGTGACAGTTCTGCAGCACCTGGAGAAGGTTTGGCTCTTTAATACCTGAATACCTACTGCACTGCATCCTTTATTTCCCATTGCGTGCATAGTTATCTTTGATTTGTATAGCACAAATTAGATCTCGATCTATTATAAGCTTCTCCCTTGTTCACCCTTGAGCTTTTTCATTACCTTGCTGACTTCTCTCCTACTGATTTTAGTTGTTCACTTGCTTAGTTCCGAGCCAGATGGCCACATCACAGCAGGAGAATGTGATGGCTGAACCAAGAAATAACCTGTTATGTATCGTCAGTTTTCCAAGCTCCACTTGTTTCTTATGATTAAATCACCCATTCAAGTATATCTTCTTGCTGGTTCTGCTTTCTTTTATTCCTGTATAGGCCAAATGCCCCTACTTGGAAGAAAATGTGTCAACAAATTCTTATATGATAGGACAACAAATATGGGCATCAAAATGTCTTAAGACAACATTCATCAGTTAGCTGAAAGATGTTAGGTTTTTCATGAACTTTTCCTCAGCAAAGTGTCCTCTTGTCCAACAATTAAGCGCTCATATTTTTCTAGCATATTAATTCTGGCTCTACCAGGAACCAGATTTCAAAGACTACATGTTAGTAATACCATTTCAATATGAACCTTTATCTGGATTATCCCTAGTATGAAATATGAAGTATACTCTGCATAGACTGATATACCATCTGATCATGCTTGGTACCAAGACAATATATTGATGTCATTCTGAATGCCTTTTTTTTACACTGAATTTCTTTTCTTGTGTTTTAACATGTTTGAAATATGGTCTCTGCAGGATGGGTATTTGACTCAACTTCAGGATATTATTATGATAAGTCTACTGGACTTTACTACGACTCGAACTCTGGATTCTATTATTCTGACGGTTTAGGTACTTTCATTAACCAGACACATCAGATTTCTAATTCGTTCCCGTCATGGCTTCTAGAGTGGTTATTTATTATAATTGATGTTTATGTTTGTTTTTTTGCTGAGCAGGCAAATGGGTCACCCAGGAAGAGGCATACAAGTGGGCGGAAACCTCAAAAACTAATGTTGCCCAATCCTCGACCTCTCAACCAAAACCCGCTGGTGGAAGCGGGCCTGTTGCCGGTATTAAAGGAGGGCCAGCCCCAGGTGTGGTTGTCACGAAACCACTGAATCCGATGAGAGCTGTGAAGGGTGCTCCGTCAGCTCTTGCCGCTAACAAGAGAAAAAGAGAGGACACCAAGAAGCCCAAGGTGGTTACCAAGGAGGAGGAGGCGGCACTCAGAGCACGGGAAGCAGCTCGGAAAAGAGTGGAGGACAGGGAGAAGCCTCTGATGGGATTGTACAAGACGTACTGAGTTGTCAATGCTCCCAAGCTCAAGGTGCGTGCCCAGTTGCGCTAAAACAGTGGAAATGCTTATGGATGGAATTGCTCTGAAAGAAAAGGCGGGGAGACCAGCGCCGAGTCGCCGAGCTCTTGAGCGTCAGTGACACATACATGTATGCATTGTACAATACCTCGTCCAGAGTTCCTAAATCGGCCAGGCTCCCTTTGTGCGAAACATGTAAATGATCAGCTCGTCGATTATCATCATCTCTCGTGCTGTGTTTTCCCAATGGATTGCATGATATAATGCGGACAACTGCGGCCGATGCGAGCGCATCTGGAGATAGATTGTACTGCCATCTCTACATCATCAGTTCATCTAAGTTGTGATTATTTTGTTTCATGTCCCTTTGGTTAGTTTCGCTCTCTTTTCTGATGAGATCCTGACATACAAGTGGCCTGGCTGCGGAGAACTCTGCAGCAGACGGCCCCGAGTCAGCTGGAGTGAACGTGTGTGTGTGTGGAAAGAGCAAATCTTGGGTGCCCTCGTTCGTTCCTGCTGGTCCAATCTACTTTTGGGTGACCAGCCAGGCACGTCCACTGGTTGGATTCGCCTGTGGATCGGGAGAGAGACGCGCCAAGATGCGGCAACGGCCACCGTACGTGACTGTGCCAACCAAACTGAAGGAGTCAACCGGCTGCACCGCCGCACTCCTCCCGACCCACTTGCCCACGTCTTGAAAGCTCGGAGCCGGCTGCAGGCTGCTGGTCAACGACACCAAACTTGCCCATGCATGTTATGCTAGTACTAGTGCTGTTTATGGCACGGATGGGGATTATCTCGGTTAGGTGTGGGCCGGACGAAATCGACGAGTTTTGTTTGTTTTCATTGACGAAACAATCACATCGGATCGGGTAAGAAGAGAGATGCTCCCGCCTTGAAAGATCGTCCTACTACCCACCTCGAACGTGACCGAATTCTAACAAAGAAGATCAGATCATCAGTCGACCCTCCCGTCAATTAAGAAACGATTTCTTTCTGTCTTTCTTTGAGAAGAAGAAGAAGAAGAAGATGCCTGGCACGTCCGGGAAGGGGTCGCGCGCACGCACATCTGTCAGATTATTCCTTCTCTGACAGAGATCTTCCCATTATTATTCTGGAGGAAAGAATACTATAGTTTTTGCCGCGCAAGAGAAATAAAGCACGTTTGTTGGCACCCGCGCGTGTAACCTGTGGCTGTGGCGTGCGTGCCGTCACGTCGTCTTTGACCGGGAACTCATAGCCCCGCGCGCGGCACCGGCACCGCCGGGAGCGGACCGGTGCGGTCAAAACAAGCGTGCGCCGGTCGGAACCCTACACCAACTACATCAACAGTAATCTATACAGCCACGAGCCCACGACCACGGCCACGGCCCCGCCCGTCCCTCTCCCCCTTTCCTGCCGCATTCGTGCCGCGTCAATGACTTTTCAACCATGCGATCGAATGGCGCCCCGCTATATTCGGATGCCACTAACGACACCAACGAGAACGTAGCTAGCCAGCAGTGGTTAGCACCCACGTATAATTAAATTGAATTTGCCCGCCCCGAATTAACATCATCGATCGATCGGCGGCAAAAAGGTTTGGTTTGATGAAGACCGCCGCAACAGTCCCCTAACCTAACTGACCTGGACGCATGGCAAGCCGCCGAGTAGAACGTGACCAACACCAACACCACCAATGATTATGTTAGTATCTCCAGGCTGCAAACGTACAAAACGCGCCCCAAAAATCACATAGGTTACATCGTCCAGCGTCTACTGAAATTATAGTAAAGAGCCTATGACGACTGATTTGCAAGTCTAGCCAGATGCCTGTCTGTGGGCAGTGCGTGACAAAGGATCCTGCACGTATTTTAGTGCACGGGAACGGGAGCCCAATGATTTGATTTGCCACGAATCAACGGTTCGCTCCGGCCGGATCCGCACGTTAACTTTGAAAACGATGGAGTCGGTATACGGTAGTATAGTTTTGCCAGTTGTGGTTGTTCGTGCCAGACATGACAAGCGTGTTCGAACGAGTACGTAGGGGCTGTTTGGTTTCCAGCCACAGTTTGCCAAGTCAAAATTTAGCAGCCACACTTTGCCAAGCATGTGTTTGGTTTTTGCTACACTTTGGCTTGCCACACTTTACTGCCATATGGCCCACTTGTCAAAGAGACAATTTTTTTTGCCAACTTTTGCCAAAGTTTGGCGTCCAATTTCTTAGCCACACTTGTGTGGCTTGCCATACTTGTGTGACTAGCCACACTTTGGCTTGGCCACATTAGTCTCCAATCAAACAGACCCGTAATCCAATTGCTACTAACTCTTTGGTCTTATTCTGTTCAGAAAAGAACTCTTTGTTCCGCACTTTTGTCCAGTGAAAGGGGGGTTCCGTTTGTTTGATACTCCTTCTGTAAAGAAAATATGAGTGTTTAGATCACTAAAGTAGTGGTCCAAATGCTCTTATATTCCTTCACGGGGGAGTACTTCTTTTTAGATTTTTAGATGTTCCGTTTGATACTTTGAACGCGAGCCCAAGCAACACCAAATTCAGTCCCGCCAAAAGAAAAGTTTCCAAGTCAAGATTAAAAGCATATCCAACTGGCTTTTCACATGGAACCATGCTTTGCATTAAAACAACAAGGTTAGAAAGAACATGAATAGCGAAGAATGACAAGCCTTGATGCATGGGATGATGTCTCAATGGAAATTCATTCAACGGCTATTACATCTTATATCTAGTGGTGAGTAAAGACTATTGTAGTTTTCAAAGCCTAGTATAACGAGGGCGTTGGCATGTGTCATTTCTTCTGGTTAAGTGCATGTGACATACAATCGAAAGAAAAAACAACCAATATAGTTTCCGATGTAATTTTATTTCTTGTTGGCCGTTTTGTGTCTTATGGTTTTCCATTCTACTACGTACTATTTTTCTTGATTATATCATGTTACATGATGCCCTTTGGGTCTCTTTTCTTAAATAAAAGAAGAATACAAACAACTCAATTTTACTTAAACTTAAGGGCTAGAAAATTAAAAAAATAGACCCTTGGAGACTGCTTCTCAAACTGCCAAAATGACCGCACGTGTATCGACAAGGCATTTCCATCTCGACGAATGCCAAACAAATGCATTGAGGAGCTCCACGCCGATCATCACCAACAAGATGAAGGCAACTATAGACAAATGGCCTCGAGGGGATTGAGAGGGCATCAAAAACCATCGACGTTATGAAAACATGTTCTTTGATAGGCTACAAACACCCCTTGAATGGGATGGTCGAGTGTCGAGGAAGAACCCATGTCAAAACATATTCATGATACTTTGAACACAAACCCAAACAACCGTCATTTTAAGCTAATGCAAAAGGGAACTCCAAAATTTTAAAATAGAAAGTATAAAGCTCTGCTATGTACTCAGAAAGTGAAATGAAAACCCCACAAATAAGAGCAATTCGAGTTACATAAAATAAGGGCCAAAAAGAAAGAAAAAAACATATGTGAAAGATAAAGAGCATCCCGGAGTAGGAAAATGATCGGAACCAATAGATAGCAAGAAGCATATATGTCCCATCCCATTTCTAAGTTGAGCGCTAGAAAAGAACAACTAGGTAAACAAATGCTTGGAGCACATGCAAAGGGTTTACTCTAAGCAATTGTAGAACGTTTTGGTAGTTCACAATTCAAGTCGAACTAAACACAACAATTTTTAGAATAGACCTTTTAAGGCTATGTTTCAGTTGGTTGTCACTTTCAAAGAAGAGAAGTGGTGGATTTCCAGCAAAATATGCACTGCAAATTGGGGTTATGAGGCCACAATGTGAGGCTAGAGGCCACCACCCACTTAGATATATCATGCTAAATTCGGCCACTAAATACCGCTGGACATCACTCCTTTTGTTGGGGATATAAAGGGAGGGAATTTTGGTGGTAGTTTGCTTTTAGAAAGAACGGAAGTGGAGAAAAGAGCACATATGTCTGATTCGCATACACACAGTCCAGTATCGATGGAGGTAATCTAGAATGCATAGTGAAAACGAATCGAAACATTTTTGTTTTTGCAGGAAACGAATAGAAGCATATGACCATTTTCATAGAAAAACAAATGCCTGTGTTATATACGGTACTCCCTCCGTAACTAAATATAAGACTTTTTGTAGTTCTTTGCCAAACCGTTTTATATTTAGTTACAGAGGGAGTATTAAAGGATTCAAAAAATGCATAAGAAAAAGAAAAAAGGAACCCAACAACAATCTGTGGATAAATAATAGCCATACTCATTCATATTCTTATGTTTTGTCAAAAGAAAAGCACATTTCTACGGACTAGTACTGGTCACTGCCCTTCAGGTTTTTTTTTTCCAGAGTACGCAAATTGCATACCGTATTTTTATAGAAAAGAGGAACAGTGATTTTTACAAGAGGTCCCTCGAGTTGCGAACAACCCAAGGCCATTACCCACTCACTCCAACATGAAACAAAGATCAACTCTCTCACAAAACGTTGTAGCCCTCCGGCCACTCTAAGTGCTAGGTTCCAATCCTTGATCTCTTCATCTTCTGGAGACAGAATCTAACTAAAGCATAGATGAGCGAACAAGCTTGACCGAAGGGCCATCTCCTTTTTCTTCTGATGCAAAACGACACGCATTTGGAATCTTGCAAGCTCGACAAAAAACAAACTCCAAAAGTATTGCCAACAATTTCACGCTTTCATAATCTCTTCCATTCTATAATGTGTACACGTATATGATGACAGCACAATCATGCTCCACAAAGGGGCCGGGAGAAGACCGAGACCAAGAACATCGTCCATGGTCTCAAAACGAAGTTCGATTTTAAAAAACGAAAAAGGAAAAAAAGGCGCCACCTCCTCTTCTATGAACAGAGCGAGTGAAAATGGCGGCTAACGCCATGGATGGATGATGGATCCCTCCTCTACCCTTTGGTCCCCTGCGCCGCCATGCCGCCGCGGCCGTGGTGCCACGAGTGCCCGCCAAGCCCTCTGGCGAACCGCTGCAGCGGGCTCAGCCGCGCGCACCCGACGATGCCCTCCGCCGCCGCCGCCGCGCCGCTCTTGTCGCCGCCCTGCTTCTTGAGCTTGTCCATGCTGACGGCCCTCGCGTTGAACTTGGCCGTCGTCGGCGGCGGTGGTGCGTTTGCCTTCTTGAGGGGCGCGTCGGGCTGCTGCGCCGGCGGGCACTTGGGGAGCGGGTCCTTGTTGATCCGGCCGCCTTCCGACGAGCTCCGGAACAGGAGGAGGTCGCTGAGCCGCCACCTCCTCCACCCGGCGCTCCTGGAGGCTGGACGCGCGGCGAACGGGTCGGCTTTCTTGGGCGGCGAGCCTGACGCGACGGCGGTGGTGTTCTTGCCGCCGAGCGGGGAGGGCGAGGGGGCCTTGGTCGCCTCCAGCAGCGCGGCTGCGAAGGGGTCGAAGTCCGTGCCGGAGCCGACCCTGCTCCGTCGCCGGGGCGACCTCAGGGCGCCTTTCGCGATCGGCGACCGCGGCGATGACCCGACGCTCCCGCCGTCGAGCAGGCCGGGCGGCGGCTTCAGCGGCCTGATCTTGCCCTCGTCGGAGGTCTTAAGCAGAGGCTTCAGCGGCCGGATTTTACCCTTCTCGAAGAGCTCGTCCGCGGTCGTCAGGCTCTCCGCCGGCGCGGTCTTGTCGACGACGGTGCCGAACTCGAAGTCCGTGTCCCACGCCGCCGCCCCGCCGCCCATCCCGGCCTTGGGCGTCCCGGGCCTCTCCTCCCAGTCGAACGGCACGGCCGAGGCGGTGGTGGAGTACGACGAGCGCGGATGGAACCCCTCGTCGTCGTCGTCGTCGTCCTCCTCCTCCTCCTCACCGCCGTCGCGGCTGCCGTGGTCCCCCTCGGCGAAGTGCGCGTAGATGGCCGCGGCGCGCCGGGGGCTGGCGGGCGCGCTGGTGAAGTGCTGGAAGAGGTCGAAGGGGTTGGCGCCGGCGAGGCGCGGCGTGACCGGCGGCAGGAGGTCGAACGGGTTCGGCGACGACGGCGCCGTCAGGAACGGGCTGCCCTTCGCCGCGGCCGCTCCCTCGACGGAGCCGAACGGCGTCGCGGGCTCCGCGAGGCGGCCGCGCGGGCTGGACGGCGCCGTGGCGTACGGGCTCGCGGCCGCGCTGTCGGGCCGGAGGTCCCGGTGCGGCGTCGGCGAGGCGGGACGCGTCATGACCTCCATTTTTTGAGCTCGGCTTCTTGGGGAGGACGGACGGAGAGCTCGTGGTGGTGGCGATGGGTTTTTAAGAGTCGTGGAGACGGAGGGAAGGGTGGGAAGCCGCGACGAAGGAGGGAACAGGGGAGCTGAACGAACACTGATGGAGAAATGGAAGGCCCACTTTTAAATCTTCAACAAAAACAAATAAATATACTAACTGAGTTATTTATTTTTTGAGTGGAATATTCCGGATGCATTCTAGATGGTATTGTGTGAAAAAAATTATTAGATGTATTCAAATGGGCGAAATATCATTAGAGTATCACGAAAATATTTTAAGATCATGTAACTTCAAACCATTTTTACTACTATGTGTGTATAGAAACTAGCTATCAAAGTTGCATCTTGTTGACTCCGTGTACGTGTATAAAATATACAAAACTTTATTCCTTTTAGAGAGTAGGCTTTTCAGCCCTGCTTTAATAAAGCGAGAGTCTCAATGGAATAGGATATGCGGTGCGAAAAAGATGATATAAAACATTGTTTATTTTGGAAGGGAGGTGAGAGTATTTGACAAAGGTACCATGTATTTATTTTCATTTCATTTATTCTGTATTTATTTTAGGATCTCCATGATGCATGTTCAGTGGAGTAGACATCGCCGTCACGTGTGTGCGTTCATAAGCAAGAGTGTAGATGCAAGATATACACGAAACTTTGCAGATTCTGTATCTATGTTAAAAAGAAATATTCTATCTAGAAAGGTTCCGTATTAAGTTTCGCTAGGACAAGTTTTTGATCAATAATTACTCTACTAATGTGTAACTTTGTGATACCTGTCAGTATAGTTTAGAATCGAAATGTAATGACACTAATTTTATGTCGCATAAACATACACTATAATTGCCCCGACGAAACCTAACATGTTTCGAGATGGAACGTGGAAATTCGATAAAACAAGCAACTAATAGCATAAAAGTATTTCACATTTGTGCCGGACATTTTTAGCATCCGTGGCAGCCAGGCATAATCTATGTTTGCCCATCTATAAAAAAAAAATTATCTCGTCTTTTCCGCTCCTAATTCATCACATATAGGCAGTTTTAGCATTTGTGCCAGCCAGACATTTTTATGGATGAGCATCTCTACAGGTGTTGCTTATTTATCAGGATATAGGTCCATATTTTATACTACTACATAATTAGTTTCTTTGAAAACAACTTCTTTATAGAAAAAAAAATGCTGATGTTGTTAATTCGAAGACCGCGTAAAAGTTCTGCGCTACCAAGAAGAGATGAATATGCCAAAAATTCATGCCAGTCGAGTGCGCGTTCTTGCGCTTGGTCATGAGTCCTGACAAGATAAATGGAAGCCTGGTGACAGCGATTCGGTCCTCGCGACCAATAAGAAAATCGTTTCGGCAATGTGATTTGGATGGACCGATCCATGCTCTTCCAAAAGGCATCATGGATGATGACACGCATTGCCGGAAATAAACTAGGATCCCGAAGGAAACAGATGGCCACTGTCCCAATTCTCATCGAAGGTGCTTGTGCGCAGATGTAAGGCTCCTGCAGATTTCACGCGGCTACTGATAACGCACATGTTATTGACATCAGTTTCAAATAATCTCGGATTTCGCATGCTGATCTCGGTGACATGTTGCGTCTGCTTTGGTGATGTTCGTTGAAACGGCAGGTGTCGAGGTCAACTGTTTGGCTTATGAGCTCAGAACTTCTCTGAGGGAACCAGACCACGAAATTCAGAACAGAGTTTGGATTGTTGACGTCTGAATATTGAAGAATTCCGAGCTTATCATTTTGTTAACACAGTAGAAAATTCCGCCTGGTGTGGCAGCGGTAGTTTCATCCCGCACTCCGCCGAGATCTCGCGCGCTTTCCGGCTCATCTATCCTCTATATCTGTTTATCTGCAGATTATGCGGGCACAAAACATTCCCCCGGACCCGGATCCAAGCCATCCGGCCATCTTAGTTAAGCAATCGTGCATGCTTTCATAAAGCAATTTAGAAAAATAAATATGCTTCTGAACTTCTCTGAAGCTCCTTCCGGTGCGGGCTTGAGCCTGAAGATGCGTGGCCATTTGCACAATGCTAGGGCCAGTTGCAGTCTGATTAAGCGAATGATTAATCATTTGCGGCTTTCTTATCTTAAAGGAAAAGGCTCTTCTGGGCCTGGAATGCCTCGACAACAAGGCAATGGATTTCAGGACCTGAAAGGCTGAAACGTAAACTACTCCCGAATGTACCTTTTGAATTGAAGGGCCATCCTGCCGAATGGTCTTATGCCAATTGTCCAGAATTTAGCAAGTTGCAGCCTGACTAAAACCATGGCGATGCGACGACTGAAGACGAACTCATTAGCTTATTCTTTGCAGAATAAGTAGTACGTAAAAAAATAGTGGACTAATCATGGTTATTTTTTAAGAAAAAGAAATTAAAAAGCGAATATATCAATGCTGTTGCTCTTTGTCGACTTTTCAGACCACATATTGGCTTGGGGTGAGCCGTTTGCCGTTTCTTCTGCTCTCTGGCCGTTTTTTGCCGACAGAAAGAGACACGCTCCTGATCTGATCTCCTAAAAACGTGCTGGTCAATGGAGCTATGGAAGGATCTCCAAGCCAGTGCTGCAGCAGAATGGAATTCATATACGCCGGCATGCCTGCGCCTGCCTTTACTCTCCTGCACGTAGTAGACTCCGGTCCGCGACAGTTTAACTGGATTATCACAAAATGTCTCGCAAGTACTCCTGCTTGTTGTCTTTGGTGCATCAATCACGGACTGGATGGGTGCATGATAAGGCGATAGGTAGACGACATGGGTTCTTCGATCAACAATCAGAATGGGCGGCGGCTTATGTCAAACAAGTGGGGCCAACAAGGATGTTAAAATTTCACTCAGCAACGGCGTTTTACCGTTTTACCGTTTACTTTATATTTTGAATTTCCAATCAACATTCAATCAATTTGAACAATTTTTTTTTAAAAAAATTGATGATTCTCTCTGAATGCTAGTAAAAAAAGTCGCGTGGCCGAAACATTGAATGTCGATTCAGAACATGGCACAGTTCACGGTAATAGAGGCTTAGCGTGGTTAAAAGCGTAATCATCGCGTGGCCGGTAAATTTCGACATCATATGGGTGATTTGGGTCTTGTGACAACCATTAGCACACAAGTTGTGAGTGACAGGGAGTAATTGTTGATTCCAAGAAGAGACGAATATGCCAATTTAGTGTGTTTTTGTTGCGCCTGGTAATGATTCCTGACATGATAAATGAAAGCCTGCTGACAGTGACCGGTCCTCGCGACCAATACAAATTGTTTCGCTAATGCGATGTGATTTCCATGGAACAATCCGTGCTTCTTTCAAAAGGCATCCACTGATGATGATAACACGCATGGCGGGAAATAAACTAAGATCCTCAGGGAAACAGACGGCCACTTTCTCAATTCCCATCAAACACACAGATGGCTAAGCTCATGCAGATTTCACGCGGCTACTGATAATGCTGACGCATGTTTGATGCCACACGTTATTAACATTTGCCTCATGCTGTTCTTCGGATTTTACATGTTATAATCTCTGTGACATGTTGCGTCTGCTTTAGTAGCGTTCGTCGAAATGGCAGGTGTAGAGGTCAACTGTCCAACTTACGAGCTCAGGCCAAGGGAACCTTCTGACAAAACCAAATCATGAAATTCAGAGGAAGAGATAGGATTGTTGACATCTGAAGATTGAAACATTCTAAACTCATTATTTTGTTAAATCAGAAAGTCCACCCGATGTGGCAGTGTTACTTCCTTTTGTATACTTCACCGGAATCTCGCGTGCTTTCGGTCATCCTCACCATCCTTATTTATTTATATGAAGATCGCCCGGGCACAAAACATTCCGCCGGACCCGGATCCAAGCCATCTTAGTTAAGTTGGAGCATGCTTTGATAAAGAAATTTAGTGCTTTTGATCTTATCTGACGGTTTTTTCGGGTGCAGGCTTAAGTCTGAAGATACATGGCCCTTTGCACAATGTTGGGGCCAGTTGCATACAGTACTGATTAAGCGAATGATTAATCATTTTCAGCTTTCTTAAAGGGAAAGGCTCTTCTGGCCCTAGAAGGCCTCGTCGGAAAGGCAACGGATTTCAGAACTTGAAGCATAAACTACTCCTGAATATTAGAATCTACTCTTAGAGTTTGAATATATTCACACAAACAAGAAAGGTCTTATGCTCATTGCCCATTTCTTTTTGCAAGTTGCAACCTGAAACTAAAATCCGTGACCAATTCATCAGCCTTTTTCGTCACATAATAATAATCAGTAAAAAAATAGTGGACTAATCAAGGCTATTTTTTAAAAAAGGAAGAAAAATCATATCACATATACCAATGCTGTTGCTGTTTGTCGACTTTTCAGAACACGTCTTGGCTAGTGGTGAGCCGTTTGCTGGCCGGTTTTTGCCGACAGATAGAGACATGCTCCTGATCTCCTAGAAACGTGCTGGTCAATGGAAGGATCCTCCGAGCCAGTGCTGCAGAATTGATGCGCCGGCACGGCTTACTCTCCACCACGTAGAGACTCTGGTCAGCCACAGCCTACGGTTTGGTCCAAGTCGGCGAGAAAAGATTAATTAGCCAATCAACTGAAGCATCACACGTCAGCAATATTTCTCAGCAATATGAATGGGCGTCAGCTTATGACAAAGAATGAATTCAGGGAACCCCAGTTCTAGGGGATCTTAATCTCAAAGAACCCCAACTGCTGAATTTTTTTTAGTCGTAAAACCACAATTTTTGTGCCAGTGATTGTTGCAGGACTCCAAACCCCCCATGTAATATCAAAATCGGCGGGCCGGACCCACTTGTTAGTGGCAATAACGGTGTTGTAAGCGACGACGTTTACTTTTCAAAGTTTCCTGGAAATTTGGAATTTTCGGTCAAGATTCAATCAAGCTTGGACAATTTTATTAGAATCACGATTATGTTAAACTACTCATCCAAATGTGCAGAAACTTTTCAAGGAAATTAATGTCACTATTTATGATTTTCTTAGTCTGTTTTGATGCTGAAATTTCCTTGTTCTAGATGCATACCGAAGTTCTTGTAGAAAGACTCATGCATCTATGTGGAAGTTCGTGCTCTTCTTTGGTCACTATGGAACTGTATAAATGATTGTGTTTTTAATTGAATAAACATTCATATTTTTTTGCAGGTTATCTTCCGAGCTACAAGATGGATCTGTACGTGGTCCTTCCTACACCATGCGGAAGTACAAGTAAGAGCTTATGGTATATGGGTACAACCAATGGGAGATTGTAACATGAGATACATATAACCGGTTGGGATGACAGTTCAATAATAGGTTATGTGCGTAGGCATATATTCCTATTTTGACTAGTTGTGTCTACTTTGTTATTTTTTGTGTACTTCGTTACTAGAGCTTGTTACTCAAATTCAAACAAATTTATTGTATGTACATCGCAATGATGCAATAATGCTGAGCCGTGGATTATTCCCCTTTTCTTCTAAAAGAAAGAAAGAAGTGTGTTTCATAAGTAGTATAGTAAATCGAGCGATTGAACATCCTATAACCTTTAGGCCTCCTTTGGGTCATAGGATAGGAATTTTATAGGAATAGAAAAATCATAGGAAGTGAGATGACATGCATCTCAATTCCTATAAAGAAAGACATTTCATTTGATGCATAGGATAGAAATTTTTTCATTGAGTCTAGGCTAATGTTTTTTTTTTCCTTTGAAATGTGAAGGATTGGTTCCTATCCTGCATAGGAATAGGAATCCATTCCTACAAACCAAAGGGCTTCATAGGAATTTTTCTTTGAAAATCCTATCCTATAAAATTCCTACAATATTTCTACAAACCAAAGGAGGCCTCAATGTAGAGACGAAAGAGTAGCCTACAGTAGCAGCCGAAGGGCATACGCTAAGCTCGGAGTATAGATCAATATGATGGCCTCCCCAACTACCAACAATGTTGCATCATCTATTGCAAAAATAGTGAACCACTGAAATCCTCCCAAGAAGATATCATAATTGCAATTAGTGATGTCTCCAATAGTAATCATAATTAATGCATTAATGTTGTTTCCAGTCCATCGATGATGTAATGGACGCATCATTGAAGTCATATGGAACAATATAGATACTTGAATGCCCGAGATCATTTGAATTCATCAAATAGTATTTTTATAAGTAGATAAGAGTTCTGTGCAATAGGATCTCTACCAACTAGGCCCATCCAGCAGCGCTCAAAACAGCGATCTATTTTCAAAAAAGTCATGCGGTTATGAGGGATCGGACCCGAAACCTCTCATAAGTGAACAAGCAACCTCTCGCAAGTGAACAAGCATCACTAGCCATTGTAGTTGATAAGCTCCTATTTCTACATAAGCAACACCGTGTATAATAAGAACTATAAGCCACGAAAGGTTTAAAAATCTTTTGAAAATCTGAATGCGATTTTTTTAAAAAAAGTGAGTTTCCTAATTTGTGATTTTTTTTAAAAAAATTGAACATTTGGTGAAAACATGAATATTTTTTGGGAATCTCGAACGTTTGAATCGGTGAATTTTTTTGAAAAGTTTAACAAAATTTGAAAAGATGAATACTTTTAAAACCATGAACATGCATTTTTTGAAAAAAAAGGAAACATATTTTGAAACCCTGAACAAAATTGAAAAAGCTAACATCTTTTGGATTTGTAAACAACTTTTGAAAACAGGAATATTTTTTGAAACTCCAGACAAAATTAGACAACCTGATTTTTTTTGGAATAATAGTATTTTCTGAATAGCACGAACATTTTCTTAAATATTGTGAACATTTTTCGAAACATTTTTTTAATTATAATATTGTTTTATTTTGTGAACATTTATAGAATGTGGTAACAAACGAAAAATTCCAATCAATTTTTTCAAAATGTGAACACTGTTTGGAAAAGTATTTTTTTTCAAAACCACGAATAAAAATTTGAAATTCAGATTTTATTTTTTGAAATTTTGAGAATTTAAATTTATGGAAAAGAAAAAAGAAACAGTAAAAACGTGAATAAAAAAGGAAAGAAAAAGAAACAGAAAAAGTAGTGAAAACCGTACAGAAAAAACCCGGTTCACTGCTAGACCCAGTAGAAACTAGTTAAAATAAGCTAAGGAAAGGCTGCAGAATTGGGTGGGCTGGCCCACTGCCATGCCGGCTCTCTTCGTCCTATGCGTTTGATTCTCAACTTGACGCAGTGAGCGGGAATTAGAAATTCCCTCTGATAACGGTAGGCCGCGCCTACTGCATCGACGAGTGTTTTTATGGGATGGCCCATTATGTTCCAACAAGTTCCTGCAGCGGCCGAGTGAGGCGGGCATTCTGATTTTGGGAAGTTTGTAGATGCCTCCAATCTCGTTTCTCTTTATGTTTTTTTTCTTTTGTTCTTTCTTTCGGGGTTTTTACTATCCGTTTTTCCTTTTTCTTAATTTTTTTGTTCATTTCAACTTCATGTGCACTTTCTGAAAATTGAAGAACACTATTCAAATTCATGAACATTTTTGAAAGTTGTGAATGTTTTTCAAATTCCCAAACATTTTAAAATTCCTAGACACTTTCGAGATCCACAAACTTTTTTAAAGTTCTTCAATATTTGTTAAATTACTTAACTTCTTTCAAATTAATACACTTTTAAAATTCAAGAACTTTTTTACATTAATGTAGTACTCCCTCCGTCCGTAATTACTTGTCGCGAAAATGGATGTGTCTATAACTAAAATACGTTTAGATACATTCATTTCTCCGACAAGTATTTTCGGACGGAGGGAGTAGGTTTTTAGACCAGCAGGTTCTTTCCGCACGTGCTATCAAGGAGAAAAAATTGTGACATTTGAAATTCATGTGTTTTGAGAAAAACAATTGTGACATTTGAAAAAAAATATTCATATATAAAGATGTCCATTTAAGTTTTTAAAAAAATGATTCAAACAATTTAAAACATCTTAATGACAATTGAAAAACTATACACACAATTGAAAAGATGTTAACTTATTGGAAAAGATGTTCACATAATATTAAAAAATGTTTTGTACCACTCAAAAAAGTTGAATTTCTATTTTTTTAATATTTATATCAGGAAAGGTCAAACTTTTATTTTAAAAAATGTTCGTAATTTATTTATTAAATTGTCAATGTGTATCATAAAAATGTTACGTGTGTATACGGTTTTTAAAATACAGTTTGAAAAAAGAAGACATGTATCTAAAAAAGCAAAAAACTAAAAGTAAAAAAGCAAAAAAAAAGCACGAAAAAACTGATATAAAAACACTTAGAAAGATAAGAAGAAAAAAGCATATGAAACGTTATAAAACCAGTCGAACCGATGACAGAACCTTTCTAAAAACTCTTTTGATGGGCGGATCTACTAAAGTGAGGGCGCACCAATCACCGGAGGAGAGACATATGCTCTGATGTTGCTGCGGGTGAGATATAGCCCTAACGCAAAAACTGCCCTGTGATTTCAACTCCTTCCCTCATGTCATCCTATATGCTTAATCCGTAACAAAATAACCGTAGGTGTTAGAGACCAATACAGCTACGACTTCAAGCCGACTTGGAGTACAAGTCCGGCTACCTCCACATAGATAGTTTCCCTGCTTGGGTCTCCTTTTGTAATTGTAAACTTCTATGCTATATATATATAAACAGGGGGTGCGCTGAGGCAGGCAATCAAGCCGCCCTATTATCAGATTTTACATGGTATCAAGCAGTCCGATCCTCCCCCTCTAAAACTCTCATTGCCGCATCTTCTTTTGCCCTAGTTGTTGCCGCCGCTGCCTTCTTCCGCCACCCGACCCTGCCGTCGCATCGCTCTACCGTCTCAGCCCCCTCCACCTCCCCATGGCCACTGCTGACGATCTCAAGAAACTTGAGGAAGAACTCAAGAACCGCGAGTCTCTCCTTCAAGCTCGCGAGGAAGAACTCCAACGCCAATCTGACGAACGAGGGAAGGTCGTCCTTCCTTCGGCTGCCTCCACTTATGCCGCCTCCATCAAGATGTTTGTCCCCATCACGCTCGACCTCCAGGACTCCAACTATTCTAAGTGGCATGAGCTCTTCCTTGTTGCTCTCGGCCGCTATGGCCTCTCGGCTCATGTTCTCTCCGGCAGCACCCCGTCAGACACCTCCGCCACTTCAGATTGGGGTTATGATGACTTCACCATCCTCTCTTGGATCTATGGCTCGATCTCTCTCGAGCTCTTCGGCATCATCATGAAGCCCGGCTCCATGGCGAAACAAATTTGCGATGCCATCGCCAACCTCTTCCGCGACAACAAAAAGAGCCGTGCTCTCGCTCTTGACACCAAGTTCCGCAATACTGCTCAAGGGGACATGCCGATCTTCTGTCTACTATGCAAAGCTCAAGTCTCTCTCAGATGCTCTTGATGATGTTGGTCAGTCGGTCACCGACGAAACCCTCATGCTTACCCTGCTCCGTGGGCTCAACGAACAGTACTCCCATCTACGCTCGTTCCTGCTGTTTCAAGTGTCGTTCCCGTCCTTTCTTCAGACTCGCTCCGCCCTCGTTCTTGAAGAAGCCCAGAAGAAAAATGATGCTAAGAACTCTGCTTCCACCGCCTTATGGGCCAGCGGCAACATCATCCTTCCCAGCGACGGTGGTGAACGCGCTCCGCCTCCCAATGATGTCCGCCCCTTCACCACTGATCGACGTGGCTCCCCGTCCTTCTCCGCTGGACGCGGGGGAAGCAACAGCAGCAGCCGTGGCGGCAGCCGTGGTCGCCGAGACACCCCTGGATGTACAACCCTTGGACTGGCCACCCTACTCGTCTTCATCTCCAACAGCAGACGACACACTCGCATCAACACTCGCAAGCATCTCCGACGGCCTGGTCGCCTCGCCCCTAGCGCCCTTCTGCTCTGGGGGTCCTCGGTCCTCGACCCACCATGCCCTCGCCCCAAGCCTATACAGCCTATGGTCCTGGTCATGCAGCAGCACCATCCGGCTACTCCATGAGCAACCATGCAACACCCTACAACAACTTCACTCAGCAGATCGACCCGGCTCTCATCACCACGCTCAACAACATGCAACTTCTCGGCAACCAGGAGTGGTATATGGACTCTAGAGCATCTTCCCACATGGCATCTGACCCCGCTATACTCTCCACTTTCACCCCTTCTAATGCTCACACAGTCACCGTTGGTAATGGTGCTTCCCTACCTATTTCTCATATTGGTTCTGACACTATACCCTCTCTGTCTAAACCTCTCTTTTTAAATCATGTCCTCGTTGTGTCTTCGGTTGCCTTTGTTACCCCAATACTACCTCTACATCCGCTAACAAACTTTCTCCACGTTCCATGAAATGTGTCTTCCTTGGCTATCCCTCTCGACACAAAGGCTATCGTTGTCTTGATCTCACCACTCGTCGTATTATTATTTCTCGCCACGTCGTTTTCGATGAGTCCACCTTTCCATATGAACCAGCACCATCCCCTTCTCCACCCCGTTGCACTGAAATTTTTGATCCACCCATTGGCCCACCCATTATGCCTCACTCTTCTCCACCGCCTGCACCCACCACACATACACCCGTTATGCATGCACCCCTAGCCCCAATTCACCAACGTCGGACCCCCCTTACCCCTCCACGCCTCCTACCACACCCCCGACGGCTACCCCTCCCGCCTCGCCAGCAACTCCTCCTCCCACAACTTCCCCACCAGCTCCACCACCGCCACCTCCAGCACCTCTTCACTGCACACGCTCCACTACCGGTCACCTTCCACCACCTATCGATCGTTTAAACCTTTTTGCTATGGCCTCTTCCCCTCTTCCTCATAACTATCTCATAGCCCGCGATCCCAATTGGCGCCAAGCCATGCAGGAGGAGTTCGATGCTCTTACACTCAACAAAACGTGGGTCTTGGTTCCTCCACCATCTGGCGCAAATATTGTGAGTGGCAAGTGGATGTTCCGTCACAAATACAATGCCGATGGCTCTCTCTCACGTCACAAAGCTTGATGGGTTGTTCGTGGCTTCTCTCAACAACCGGGGGTCGATTTTGATGAAACATTCAGCTCTGTCATCAACCCAGCCACCATCTGTATCGTTCTTTCTCTAGCCATCTCACGGTCTTGGCCTATCCACCAACTTGATGTTAAAAATGCTTTCCTTCATGGTCATCTTAATGAGGTAGTCTACAGCCAGCAACCATCTAGTTTCATTGATCCTCGTTATCCTACTCATGTTTGTCGTCTCCTCAAATCCTTATATGGGCTCAAACAAGCCCCTCGTGCCTGGTTCCAAAGCTTTGCATCCTTTGCTCGTTCTCTCGGGTTCACTGAATCTAAATCCAATGCTTCTCTCTTCATCTTCCATCAAGGTTCTTCCACAGCCTATCTTCTTCTCTATGTAGATGATATTATTCTCACTGCATCCTCCTTATCTTTCCTTACCACCATCACTAATTCCATGGCTCGTGAGTTTGCCATGAAGGATCTTGGTCCTCTTCATCATTTTCTCGGCATCTCTGTCACTCGTTCGGTTTCTGGTCTCCATTTTTCTTAACGACAATATATTCTTGACATCTTGTCTCGTGCTGGCATGCACGATTGTCACCCAGTTACTACCCCTATTGATATTAACGCCAAACTACCTTCCTCTATCGGTCCTCCGGTTCCGGATCCCTCTCTCTATCATAGCCTCGCTGGTGCTCTCCAATATGCCACTCTCACTCGCCCAGACATTGCTTATGCTGTTCAGCAAGTCTGTCTCCATATGCATGACCCTCGTGAACCTCACTTATCTCTCATTAAACGCATCCTCCGCCATCTCAATGGCACCCTTGATCATGGTCTCTCTCTACATTGCACTTCTACACATTCTCTTACAGCCTGCTCAGATGCCGATTGGGCTGGATGTTCGGATACACGTCGTTCCACCTCCCGATTTTGCATGTACCTTGGTGATAACCTCGTCTCTTGGTCATCCATACGACAAACTACAGTTTCTCGATCTAGCGCAGAGGCCGAATACCAAGCCGTTCTTTGCGCGCGTGCAGTAGTCTTCTTTGGGTTAAATCGGTTATTACAGGAACTTCACAGGCCCATCTCCACAGCTACTATTGTATTGTGACAATGTCAGTGCGGTCTACTTGTCAGCTAACCCGGTACAACATCGCCGCATGAAACATATCGAGTTAGACATTCATTTCGTCCAGGAGAAGGTCGCTCTTGGTGCCGTTCATGTTCTTCATGTTCCGTCAGCCCTGCAATTTGCAGACACCTTCACCAAGGGTTTACCAACAGCTCTTTTCCGCGATTTTCGGTCCAGTCTTCAGGTCACTTCCGTTCCCGGTTCAGACTGCGGGGGCGTGTTAGAGACCAATACAGCTACGGCTTCAAGCCGACTTGGAGTACAAGTCCGGCTGCCTCCACACAGATAGTTTCCCTGCTTGGGTCTCCTTTTGTAATTGTAAACTTCTATGCTAGCTATATATATAAACAGGGAGTGTGCTGAGGCAGGCAATCAAGCCGCCCAGTATTATCAGATTTTACGGTAGGTGCATTATACTCCTAAAGAAATGAGCTAGTGGTTGATCTTTCCACGGAAAAAATGTCATACTGTTACAAACTCCAACATTGGCTATCCAATCAGGAACAAAAATGTCATTAACTTCAACATTAAGCTTTCCATGTTATTCTTACCTGGAGAGGAGGCAGGGGAGGAGGTCAGGTAGGCCGCAGAGTTTGCCAGGTACTGAGAATTCTGAATCCGAAATGCAGAGACTTGACCTCTGCTCCCCAAATACCCAAAATACCCTGGCATGCAAATATCTCCCGCTGGGCGCAACTGCAACCCGTGGCGCACGTTGGTTGCCATTCCAGACGCCATGGTGTCCTCTCGCTGCGCCGTCCTGCCGCACCCCGCCGGAGCCGTCCCTCGTCGCCGGCAACACCTACCCCCGCAGGCGTTCTGGGGGCCCGAGAGGAGGCGGCGGCCGCGGCTCGTGAGCTTCGAGGCGCCGCCTCGGTGCCACAAGATGTATGTTCCCGGTAATTCTGCACCACTCTGCCTTCATCTTCAATTCTTGATCGCCCTGTTTCTTCTCGCGGGGGAAAGCAATAGGGATTGGTCGCAAACTCTCAACAGCTACCAAGCACCAAGCAAATTTCTGTTCTTCCGTGTGCAAAAACCGCGAAAATCTTATGGCGCGGCATGGTGCAAATCGGTTTCAAATGGAACAAATGAGATTGACATATCTCAGTCAGGAGTACCAAGCGTGATCAGATTGATTCATTCACAGTAACACTAACGATACTGTAAATGTTGATGTCGACTGAGCCAGTGACATGTTTCAGGCTTTGGAGAGGGCTCGCCGGAGAAAAAGGCGGCGATCAGTCTGCTCAACTTCTTCAACTACCTGGCTGTCAGGATTGTGCTGGCACAGCTTGAGGTTACCTACCTTTCTAATTCCTCTCATAATCTCCATTCAGAGTCTTAGATTTAGTAAAAGCAACACAGTACCTCAGTAGTACTACCTTTTTCTTTGCAACTTGATTTGGACCGAGACTTACCGTATTTGTTATACTGGATGAACAAATTATTACAGCACCAATGAGAAGTACTACCTCCGTCGTCCCAAAATATAAGACGTTTTGGCAGGATTTTCTTAGCCCACTGAGAGACATAGGCATACCCTAATAATACTGTTGGGTACCTGATTATTTATTTATTTTATGTTTGAGGGACCTGATGTTTTGGTGCCATCTAATAGCTGTCTTCTTGTTATCTTCCTGTGAACAATTTTACCGACAGAGTTACAACCGTGAAGCCTATGTTGAGCTCAAGGAGTTCACTAGCCGCAACTCCGTGAACGACGCTGAAAGTTTCTGCAAAAACCTTATCCGCGAGTCGCCAAGGCACAAAGCATTAGGTAACTTTTCTGATCCTTCTTTTTCCAAATTTACGATGATATGAGGTAACCTATCCTTGTACATGCTTATCACTGAAGAATTGAGTATGGTAGCAGGTTTATGATGCCTGTTTTGTTGATCAGAACTTAATCTAAGACAAATATCAGTTCTGAACTAACTGTCATGCACTACAGTGGTGAAGTGTTGGTGCTCTTTTAGTTTTCACTTGATTTTCAGCTTACCATTTCTCATGATGAACATTAGTCTTGGACAAATTTACTGACACCTCGTTACCTTTGTTTCACCATGGTGACAGCTATGAGGATTTTGGAGGTAAGCACCTAGAACATTAGAGATGGCAATCTTCTGAACTTTGATCCGCCCCGGGGTTTACTGATGCATCTGCGACCGCAGGTTCGATCGGCTTATATGAAGAATGATTTCGAGTGGGACAACCTGAAGAAGCTATCGTTCAAGGTTGGTTGTTTCCACGCCGAAGTATATATGATTCTTACCATCAGGAAGAGGCCATTCGTTGTTGTTCATTTTTTTGTCTTCCATTGTGCTTGGGCAGATGGTTGATGAGGCCAACATAAAGCTCATGAGGGATTATGTCCTGGAGACCAGCCACATAGAAGACGACGAGTGAAGATATCCCGTGTATCATCGGCACGTCTGCCGTCCAGGCCTCGATCGATCGACAGCTCTGCACACGCACAGGATTTGACTATGTTCTTTTATTACCAAGTGCAGTTCAAACTCCGTGTATTTGGGACCGGAAATGACGAGATAACGTGACGATGCACGCTGAAGGGTTATACCACGCTGAAACTGAACCAGTGGTTAGGTCATATAGATATCACTGTCTCAGAGGTTGCTTATACGACATCCTGAATCAAGTATTATTCCCGGTGTCTCACATTTTTTTCCCTATTTCACTAAGTGGTTGGAACCCCGGCCTCTATATCAATTGACCCACACAACAATCTTTATTAAAGTTGATGCAACGCAGCAAGGCCAATGTCAACAACAAGTGGATCAAGTATTATTCCCCCTGTTTCACAATTTAATTCATTTTAGTTTTGTCCCAAGTTAAACTATATTAAAATCGGTCAACTTTATAGAAAATTAATATCCATGTCTACAATACAAAAAATAAACACTATGAAAACATGTTCAATGAAGCCCCCGCAAAACAAAAACATGTTCAATGAAGAATCTAAGAGCATCTACAGCCGGACTTGACAAATTCGGCCCCCTGTACGTCCGCGGACAGCGCCCGCAGGCCCCTCATATGTTGCGCCGCACATCCACATACCTCAAATGCCGATCCTCAAATTCATGCAATCCATGCGCGTCGATCATACGATACAAATTGTCCGAATTCAACAGTCCGAAGCAAAGCAAAGCAAATCATAATTCAACAAACCGGACAAGCCTAAATGAAATCAATGCCGAGCCTGACAGATGGCTTCGGATCGCTGGCCGGGCGCCTGCTCCGAGCGGAATGTGTCCTGCTCGTCCTGCTCCGCCTACATCCTGGCGGCATGATCCGCTGCCGTTGCCGGCCTCGCCGCCTCGTACTCCCTACGGTCGTTGACCTTCTTCTTCTTGCCCGCAAGCCACTTCTTTGCAACTGAGCTTACATGAGTTGACACTCTCATCCCACTTTGAGGGCGTTTGGTCACTTGTGAGTAGTAGTCGACGTACTTGGTCACTTCCCCTTGAATGATCCCCATTGATGTTGGAGAGATGCCACATTACGGGTGGTCACGATAGGATGCGGCTCCACACAGTTCTTTTGTTCATAATACTCCTTTCAAATTTTCTCCCAATACTTGTTCCCGTTTTGCTAGGTGCCGCATATTGGATCCGTTGTCGTGGCCAACCAAGCATTGACCAACAAGATGTCCTCAAATCTTGAGAATGCCGGACCTCTTTCCTTCGCCGTCTTGGTCTTCTTCTTCTTCTTACTCAGATTGAGATCAGATGTTATCCCAACTTCAAATGCGGTGGTGCCCTCCAATTCACACTCAATTTCGGTCTGATCTTCATTGTCACTGATCATGTTCGACGAGAATGCCTTCTACATGATCATGGTTTGCAAGCATTCATCATGTGTGAAATGAACTAGTGGTCTATGCAAAAAATTAATCGGACAAGACCAAAGAAACGTACTGACTCTTGTTCTGTCATTTCATTGAACATGTCGAGGGAAGCCTGGGCACCGCCGGTGCCCGTGCTCATCCGCACCCGAACGAGCTGCGGCAAGTCACATATGTTGACCACCGGCATCTGCGTCGGCGGAAAGCTCTCCGGAATGGCCCAGCCGGCCTTCGAATCCTCCTCTGTCCCAACGGGGTCGGACGGCGTAATTCGCGTCGGTGCTCGGATAGAAGGGGTGCGAGGTTCCGGGCGCGACGAGGGAGATAGCTGCTCGACCATGTCCGAACCTTCCTATGGCGCCATCGCCGCCTCCCTCTCTCGCTGCCGGCGTCGCTGCAACTTCCGGGCGACGTTCTCCGCCTTGCAAGACTGAGCCGATGAAGGGACGCCGAAGTACGAGGCGGACTGCGTCTCCGTTGCTGGGGTCGGGGACGGGCTGGACGACATCTCCGGCGGTGGATCGGGACTGGTGGTGAGGATGGGGAGCAAGGGTGGAGGATGGCGAGGGCTCAGGCGCAGGAAAGGTTGGAGGGCGGCAGGAGGAGGAGGAAGGGTTTGATGGATTTTGTGCAATTTTCGATGGGATTGGGCTGTTGGTTCCGACGTGGCGGGCGTGCTCGGGCACCCCTGAAAGGATCGATATGGTTGACTAAAGGGGGGGGGGTGAATAGGCAACTAACAATTTTTAGCTTTTCTTGACCAAATTAAACTTAGCATCAAAATAGGTTGTCTAGATGTGCAACTAGGTGAGCAACCTATATGACACAACAACAATAAGCACACAAACAAGCAAGGGATACAACACAATAAAAGCTTGCACAAGTAAATGTAAGAGATAACCAAGAGTGGAGCCGGTGGCGACGAGGATGTGTTACTGGAGTTCCTTCCCTTTGAGAGGAAGTATGTCTCTGTTAGAGCGGTGTGGAGGCACAATGCTCCCCAAGAAGCCACTAGGGCCACCGTATTCTCCTCATTCCCTCACACAATGTGAGATGTCGTCATTCCACTATTGGTGCCCTTGAAGGCGGCAACCAAACCTTTACAAACAAGGTTGGGGCTATCTCCACAACTTAATTGGAGGCTCCCAACGACACCACGAAGCATCACCACAATGAAATATGGCTCCGAGGTGTCCTCAACCGTCTAGGGTGCTCAAATACCCAAGAGTAACAAGATCCGCAAGGGATTAGTGGGGGGAATCAAATTTCTCTTGGTGGAAGTGTAGATCGGGGCCTTCTCAACCAATCCCTAGAAAATCAACAAGTTTGATTGGCTAGGGAGAGAGATCGGGCGAAAATGAAGGTTTGAGAAACAATGGAGCTTGGGGAGGGAAGAGGTGGTCTTCTTGGGGAAGAAGACCCCCTTTATATAGCGGGGGGAAAAGATCCAACCGTTATCCCCTCTCTCAGCCCGCGCGATGCGGTACTACCGCACACGGCCGCGGTACTACTGCAACAGGGTGTAGTACTACCGCTTGCGCGGTAGTGACCAGATGAGGGCCTGTTGCACAGGGCAACGAGCGGTACTATCGCGCGCCCCTACGGTACTACCGTAAGGCAGGTATCAACTGGCACTGGAAATGCACAGAAGTAATAAATTACTTTCGTAACAACTTCACTGGCCCCTGCAGTACTACTGCAGCAGGGTGTGGTACTACCACTTCCACGGTAGTGACCAGATGAGGGCCTGTTGCACAGGGCAACGAGCGGTAGAACCGCGGGAGCGGTACTATCGCGCGCCTCTACGGTACTACCGTAAGGCAGGTATCAACTAGCACTGGAAATGCACAGAAGTAATAACAACTTCCGCTGACGTTTGAACTGTGCAAAAGTCCGGCACGGTAGTACCAGACAGAGCTGGCCCCTGCGGTACTACCGCTCCCTTGAGCAGTACTACCGCACGCCACAGAGGCTTTAGCACTTGGATGCCGTCATATCACAGAGACATGGATAAACGGATGGTGCTCCATCGAAGCGAAGGAAAGGTGGTGCAAAGGAACAAATGTGTACGTGTTGATTCCACCCTAACCTTTTCAAAGCGGACCCCCTCTTAATAGTACGACTTTCTTACGACTCAAATCCATCGAGAAGAAACGTAGAGAACAGTCGTCTTCGATAGGCTCCGAGGGGCACCGACTCGTCTTGTGCCTAGACATGAGATATCTGAATGCTCAATGCACATGATTAGTCCGCAAATGCATTGTCATCAATCACCAAAACCACTTAGGGAGAAATATGCCCTTACAACCCCCCATGTCCGCCTCATATTTGAGCTGGATATGAGGGGTGCCGGTCAGCCCGGGCATTTGAGGCCCGTTTAAGGAGCTCGTATGGGTCGAAATTTCGTGACCGGTCAGTGACCGGGTGGCCCGTCCGCGCGTATGAGGCGGGTTTGAGGCGCCCGACTGTAGATGCTCTAAATGATAGTACCGAATGGATGTGCATATGATGGTATTTTTCCTATAAACTTGGTCAAATTTGTTTTTTACATAATAGAAAATAGAGTACCTTGCATTCGAATTTCCATGCCATCGAAATTGGACTGGGTTCCACTATCAAGCACGATAGTGGAAGAACACAAAAATAACGAGATCCCAGGTTTTAAACTGTTGCATAACGCTAACATCATGATAACTAGAAGCTCAACAAGGCTATAAAAAGTAAAGCAGCAAACTTATCTCGTTACAACAACACAAAAGGGGTCGGGAATCCCCGGGGTTGTACAAGGCACCAAAAGGTTTACTTTTATATCAGAAGAAAAAAAAATCCATTTTACTACACTGGAAGAAATAGTTGGTTCACATAACCCCCTTATCATTTTTTCTGCATCTTTAACCCCCTGAACTATCCAATACCATCCAGAAATCATCCTGGGTAGGTTTGCTCAGGTGGGTTGCTGAGTTAAACTTGGTCAAAACGGTATTTGACTTGTGGGAGCTGCGCCAGAGAGAGCTTGCGTCGGAGCACAGCGGCGGCGTTGGCTGCGAGAAGGATGGAGAGCATTATACGGAGGGAAAAGAGGTGTTACCGCACTAGAGGCTTACCAGAAGCTCGATAAGGAGGGTATTGTTTGGCGGGTTGGAGACGACTCTGGCATTAATGTGTGGAAGGACCCTTGGCTCCCGAGAGGCACAACGAGGAGATCGTATACTCTCCAGGGCCAGTCCATCATTACTAAGGTGAGCAAGTTGATCGATCCCATCTCTGAAACCTGGGACGAGGAGCTGGTGCACGAGATTTTCTGTGTAGAAGACCAGGAGGTAATTCTTGCCATCCCAATTAGGCCCGGCATGGAGGATTTTGTTGCCAGGCACTTTGATAAAAAGGGTGAATTTTCAGTCAAATCTGCCTATCAGGTTGGCATTACAATCAGAGATGGTGAACTACACAGGGTCATGAGTTCGTCAAATGGAGCGAAGCACGTGGAACCCAGCTGGAATGACCTTTAGAAAATCCCCGCTCCTGGCAAAGTTCATATGTTTCTTTGGCGCCTTGCACACAATAGTCTGCCCACTAGACTGAATATTAAGAGGAAACATATTGACCTGGACACGCGCTTCCCTATGTGCCACCGCCTTGACGAGGATGGCGGTCATATATTTCTCAAATGTAAGATGGTGAAGGCCGTTTGGAGAGAGCTGTGCCTTCAAGATGTGAGACCGGCACTAAGTGAATGCTCAAGTGCACGTGGAGTGGTTCAAGCGATATGCTCTTTGCTGGCAGAGAAGCAACTCCGGGTGGCAGTACTCCTTTGGGACTGGTGGACATCGAGAAACAAGGTCAATGCAGGTGATAAACCAAAAACTCCAGCCGAGGTGAGCTCCTTCATTAGCAAACATGTTCTGGAGTTTAGTCCGGATGTGAAGAACCAGCCTGATCAATAGAGGTGTTGCCGCACTAGAGGCTTACCAAAAGATCAATAGAGAGGTCAACAAGGCTAGAGAGGCTCGACCGCGACACCATGGGTGAGTGCAACATCGACGGAGTCCGGAGCTCGCAAACATGGTTGCTTGGGGTCGCGGGGCTCGATGAGGAGGACGTTCGCATATTTAGTAGCACCACAGGGATGCTAGGAGCCAATCAAGAAGCCAGGGACTCGCCATATGCGGAGATCGCAATGCATCGGCGGGGCACTGTCAGTGAAGCGTGGGCACAGAACACTGAAGATCATCATCAGGCAACAACAGATTCAGATACTGTTCATGATCCCGCAAGCGAGGAAGCAATGGAAAGGAACCAAGCCTCGAGCGGGCCCGTGGCGCGGCCCACTCAAACCAAGACGAAGCCCAAATGGAACAATGGCCTAGAATGGGTTCGGTAGTTAAATATCACTGTATAACATTCGAATTGTTTTGGCTTGGACTTGGACGGTGGATGCGGCTGATTGTAATTGACTTGTAGCTGTGAGGGAAGTTGGGAGGAAATACACGCTACCGAATTCCCCATTTCGCCATGAACCCTAGCTGCTAGCTGTAGATCGATCGAGGCCCTTACACTTGGTATCAGATTTGGCGGTCCTGGCGCTTCCTCAACACCATCACGGGACGTGGTGGCGAGATCGGCGGCGAGTGGCGGCGATGGAGAAGTTGTCGGAGGATGGGTGCGGCGTCTACGAGCTCCTCCGAGCGGATCTCGCGGTCGACCTCGACAAGCGCTTCCGAGAACAAGGTGCGGATCTCCTCAAGGCCATGGAGAAGCTGATCTCGATGAATACTTTGACCCTCGGCAGCTTGCTCTCTTCGCGGGTGGACGGGGTCCGCGACGAGCTGCTGATGGAGATGGAGCAGATCCGCGGCGATCAGGTGAAGGGGAGTGCTCCGCAACCTGAAGATCTGTCCCCGTCATGTATGGCTGGGAATGGTCGCGGCGGTGGCCCGACTGATTCCCTCGGCTTCAACCACGATCACCGCGGGAAGGCGCATAATACTTATGTCCCTCCTCCGGTCAGAGGTGCGCGCGAGTCCAATTTTTCGTTCCGTCCTTCATTGGGCCATGAGTCGAGTTCCTTTGATGCTACTGATTCGTTTGTGTTTGGTGCTCGCCTGGAGTTGCCGCGATTTGATGGAGCCAATCCGCGTCTATGGCAAACACGTTGTGAAGATCAGTTCAGGCTGTGGTGTACACCGACTCACCGTTGGATTTCTCTGGCCACGGGTCAATTTGAGGGTGCTGTTGCTCGTTGGTTGGAGTCGATGCAACGTTGCCAACCGCACGCCAATTGGTCTGAATTTTGCCAGAGTCTACAGAACCGTTTCGGGAGCAATCAACATCAGACACTTCTGCGTCAGTTGTTCAGGATAGCTCAGACTTCTTTTGTAGCTGATTATGTGGAGCGTTTTGCTGATTTATATGACCAACTGTCTGCATATGAAGAGGCGTCTAATTCACTGTATTACACTACCAAGTTCCTGGATGGGCTCAAACCTGGTGTTCGGGTTGCTATTGCTCTGCAGAAGCCACGAGATCTGGATGCAGCGTATGATCTAGCATTGTTACATGAGGAGTTGGGTGAGGGCATTACTCCTCTTAATCATGTCTCGTCTGCTAGATCAGGGCCTATGCCATTGCCGCTGCCACCATATAAACATTGCAGGTCTGACGACAAACGTAGCTTGGAAGTTCAGAAACCAGCTCAGACTGAAGATAAATGGACTGCACTGAGGAATTTTCGTAAGTCCAAAGGCCTTTGTTTTGTTTGTGGTGATAAATGGTCTAAAGATCATGTATGCAAGTCCTCAATCCAGTTGCACATAGTGCAGGAGCTTATAGATCATATCCAGTCAGAGGAAACAAGGTCATTTGCTGGTAGTGATCAGGAGCAAGATAGAATGTCTGTCTGTAGTATGCACTTCTCTGTTGCTGCTGTAGGGAAGCACTCTAATGCACCAACACTGTAACTCTTGGTTGAAATACAAGGCATGGAACTCATTTTCCTAGTGGATTCAGGCAGTACACACTCTTTCATTGACAGTAGCTTACAACACAGATTGACTAATGTTCAGTCACAACCTCCTGTGTCAGTGGCTGTAGCTGGTGGAGGCACACTGCAGTGTGATTCTGTATTGAAATCCTGTTCATGGAGTTGTGGTCAAGCAGAATTTGCTACTACCTTCAGGTTGTTGCCTTTGGCCAGCTATGATGGGATTATTGGTTTGGATTGGCTTGCCCAACATAGTCCTATGCAAGTGGATTGGGTGCAAAAGTGGATGTCCTTTTCCTATCAGGGTACAGTGGTTACTTTGCAGGGATTGCTGCCTGAAGATGTTGCTGTTACAGTGTTTTCTATTTCCTTAATCAGGCCTACAGAAGAGAAAGTGCAACATCCAGAATTGCAAGTGATGTTGGATAAGCATGCTGTAGTGTTTGAAACTCCTACCACCTTACCACCTAGAAGGCTCAAAGACCGTACTATTCCATTGGTTCCTGGAGCAAGACCAGTGTCTGTGAGGCCTTACAGAATTGCTCCTCATTTAAAGGATGAGTTGGAGAAACAAATAAAAGAACTGCTGGCCTCAGGGATGATCAGACATGGCAACAATGAGTTTTCTTCTCCTGTGTTGCTGGTCAAGAAAAAAGAGGAGGGCACTTGGAGGATGGTGATTGATTATAGACACCTTAATGCTATTGCATTGAAAAGCAAGTACCCAGTTCCTGTTATAGATGAACTTCCGGATGAATTAGTAGGAGCTTGTTGGTTTTCTAAGCTGGATCTAAAAGCTGGTTATTATCAAATAAGATTAGCACCAGGAGAAGAATACAAAACAGCCTTTCAAACTCATAATGGACATTATGAATTTAATGTGATGTGCATGGGGTTGTCAGGAGCACCAGGGACATTTAAAGGAACAATGAATTATGATCTCTCCCCTGTTTTGAGGATATGTGCATTAGTGTTCTTTGATGATATTTTGGTCTTCAGTAAGACCTTGAGAGAGCACTGGGAGCATTTGGATGAGGTGTTATCTATTCTGCATAGAGAATAGTGGAACCTAAGATAGCATACCTGGGGCATGTTATTCCAGCAGAGGGGGTTTCTATCGACCCTGATAAAATAGTAGTTGTCCAACAATGGCCTGTTCCCAAGAATGTGAAAGAGGTGAGAGGATTCCTTGGGCTCAGTGGTTATTACAGGAAGTTTATTAAGCATTATGGGATTATTGCAAGGCCATTGACTGATCTTCTTAAGAAGGGTATTCCTTTTGTCTGGACCAGCATAACAGATGAAGCTTTTGTAACACTAAAACAAGCATTGGTCTCTGCTCTTGTCCTGGCTTTACCATATTTTACTAAACCTTTCATGATTGAGACTGATGCTTGTGAGTATGGTATTGGAGCAGTGCTCATGCAACAAGGGCACCCACTAGCATTTGTCAGTAAAACATTGGGGCCCAAGAACAGAACTCTCTCAGTTTATGAGAAGGAGTATTGGGCTATACTGTTAGCAGTGGATAACTGGAGGCCTTATCTACAAGTACATCACTTTACTATCAAAACAGATCAAAGAAGCTTGGCTCATCTGCAAGATCAGAGATTACACATAGTATGGCAACAGAAGTGTCTCACTAAACTATTGGGATTGAACTACAAAATTCAGTACAAACAAGGTTCAGACAATACTGCAGCTGATGCATTGTCTAGAAGACCTCCAGATCAGTCTCAATTGTTGATAACCCACAAGTGTAGGGGATCACAACAGCTTTCGAGGGTAAAGTATTTAACCCAAATTTATTGATTCGACACAAGGGGAGCCAAAGAATATTCTTGAGTATTAGTAGTTGAGTTGTCAATTCAACCACACCTGGATAACTTAGTATCTGCAGCAAAGTATTTAGTAGCAAAGTAGTATGATAATAAAGGTAATAGTGGCAAAAGTACAGATAATTGTTTTTGGGTTTTTGTAGTAGTTGTAACAGTAGCAATGAAAAAGTAAATAAGCGAAGAACAATATGTGAAAAGCTCGTAGGCAATGGATCAGTGATGGATAATTATGCCGGATGCGATTCCTCATGTAATAGCTATAACATAGACACAGAACTAGCTCCAGTTCATCAATGTAATGTAGGCATGTATTCCGTAAATAGTTATACGTGCTTATGGAAAAGAACTTGCATGACATCTTTTGTCCTACCCTCCCGTGGAAGCGGGTTCCTAGCAGAAACTAAGGGATATTAAGGCCTCCTTTTAATAGAGAACCGGAACAAAGCATTAGCACATAGTGAATACATGAACTCCTCAAACTACGGTCATCACCGAGAAGTATCCCGATTATTGTCACTTCGGGGTTGTCGGATCATAACACATAATAGGCGACTATAGACTTGCAAGATAGGATCAAGAACACACATATATTCATGAAAACATAATAGGTTCAGATCTGAAATCATGGCACTCGGGCCCTAGTGACAAGCATTAAGCATAGCAAAGTCATAGCAACATCAATCTCAGAACATAGTGGATACTAGGGATCAAACCCTAACAAAACTAACTTGATTACATGGTAAATCTCATCCAACCCATCACCGTCCAGCAAGCCTACGATGGAATTACTCATGCACGGCGGTGAGCATCATGAAATTGGTGATGGAGGATGGTTGATGATGATGACGACGACGAATCCCCCTCTCCGGAGCCCCGAACGGACTCCAGATCAGCCCTCTCGAGAGAGATTAGGGCTTGGCGGTGGCTCCGTGTCGTAAAACGCGATGAAACTTTCTCTCTGATTTTTTTCTCCCCGAACGTGAATATATGGAGTTGGAGTTGAGGTCGGTGGAGGTCCAGGGGGCCCACGAGATAGGGGGGCGCACACTACAGGGGGGGCCCTGTCTCGTGGACAGGCCCTGGCCCCCCTGGTGTATTTCTTTCACCCAGAAATTCTTATTAATTCCAAAAAGTGCCTCCGTGGATTTTCAGGACATTCTGAGAACTTTTCTTTTCTACACATAAAGCAACATCATGGCAGTTCTGCTAAAAACATCATCAGTCTGGGTTAGTTTCATTCAAATCATGCAAGTTAGAGTCCAAAACAAGGGCGAAAGTGTTTGGAAAAGTAGATACATTGGAGATGTATCAACTCCCCCAAGCTTAAACCTTTGCTTGTCCTCAAGCAATTCAGTTGATAAACTGAAAGTGATAAAGAAAAACTTTTACAAACATTGTTTGCTCTTGTTGTTGTAAACATGAAAAGCCAGCATTCAAGTTTCAGCAAATACTATGAACTAACCATACTAATAATTACACCTAGGTCTCACAATTACTCATATCAATAGCATAATCAGCTAGCGAGCCATAATAATAAAACTCGGGTGACAACACTTTCTCAAAATAATCATAACATGATATAACAAAATAATATCTCGCTAGCCCTTTCTGAGACCGCAAAACATAAATGCAGAGCACCTTTAAAGATCAAGGACTGACTAAACATTGTAATTCATGGTAAAAGAGATCCAGTCAAGTCGTACCCAATATAAACCAATAGTAATGAATGCAAATGACAGTGTGCTCTCCAGCGGGTGCTTTTAATAAGAAGGGTGATGACTCAATATAAAAGTAAATAGATAGGCCCTTCGTAGAGGGAAGCAGGGATTTGTAGAGGTGCCAGAGCTCGATTTTAAAATAGAGATTGAATAACATTTTGAGCGGCATACTTTTGATGTCAACACAACAACTATGAGATGGCTGTATCTTTCATACTACATGCATTATAGGCAGTTCCCAAACAGAATGGTAAAGGTTTATACTCCCCCAACCACCAACAAGCATCAATCCATGGCTTGCTCGAAACAATGAGTGCCGCCAACTAACAACAACCCTGGGGGGGGGGGTTTGTTTAATTATTTTGATTTGCTTTGATCTTTTTGGATCATGGGACTGGGCATCCCGGTTACCGGCCCTTTCTCGTGAATGAGGAGCGGAGTCCACTCCTCTTGAGAATAACCCACCTAGCATGGAAGATATAGGAAGCCCTAGTTGCAACATGAGCTGCTCGAGCATACAAAACAGAATTTCATTTGAAGGTTTAGAGTTTGGCACACACAAATTTACTTGAAACGGCAGGTAAATACCGCATATAGGAAGGTATAGTGGACTCATATGGAACAACTTTGGGGTTTAAGGAGTTTGGATGCACAAGCAGTATTCCCGCTTAGTACAAGTGAAGGCTAGCAAAAGACTGGGAAGCGACCAACTGAGAGAGCGACAACAGTTGTAAACATGCATTAAAATTAATTTACACCGAGTACAAGCATGAGTAGGATATAATCCACCATGAACATAAATATCGTGAAGGCTATGTTGATTTGATTCAACTACATGCGTGAACATGTGCCAAGTCGAGTCACTCAATTCATTCAAAGGAGGATACCATCCCATCATACCACATCATAATCATTCTAATAGCATGTTGGCATGCAAGGTAAACCATTATAACTCATAGCTAATCAAGCATGGCCCAAGCAACTATAATCTCTAAATGTCATTGCAAATAAGTTTACTTCATAATAGCTGACTCAGAAACAAAGAACTCATCATATTTACAAAAACAAGAGAGGCCGAGTTCATACCAGCTTTTCTCATCCCAATAAGTCCATCATATATCGTCATTATTTCCTTTCACTTGCACGACCGAACGATGTGTATAATAATAAGAGTGCACGTGCATTGGACTAAGCTAGAATCTGCAAGCATTCAACTCAATAGAGAAGACAAGTAATATGGGCTCTAAGTTAAATAAACAATCATGCATATGAGAGCCACTAAACATTTCCAATATGGTCTTCTCGACCCCCAAAGGAAAGAAAAAGAAAATAAAACTATTTACACGGGAAAGCTCCCAACAAGTAAAAAGAAGAAGAAGAAATCTTTTTGGGTTTTCATTTTAATTCTACTACAAGCATGGAAATTAAACTAACTAATTTTTTTGGTTTTTCTTAAGGTTTATCAAACACACAAGAAGAAAACTAGAAAAAGAAATTTAAACTAGCATGGATAATACAATGAAAGAGTATGAGCATCGACGACTAGTGTGTGAACATGAATGTAAAGTTGGTGAGAAATACGTACTCCCCAAGCTTAGGCTTTTGGCCTAAGTTGGTCTAGTACCAAGGACCACTTTGGCTGATATCCATAAGTGAAACCGGGTTGTACTGAGATGCAGCGGCAACCGCCTCCTGAGCAGCAGCGTGTTGGCGAGCTGCCTCCGCTCCCCTCTCGTGTTCAGCTGCTTCCTCCCTGGTGACAACATATCTTCCTTTTGGCTGATAATCAAAAAGGTAGGGAGCAGGAAGAGTAACATGGACGACATTGCGTCTGTCATAGATTAGTCGATATTGGAGGAATTGTTCATTCCTCTCAAGAAATTGATGACTGAACATAGCTTCTTTATCCAAATAAATAGGAGGTAAAATCATATCCCCCTCTCGTGGGGCTATATTAAGATAATTAGCCACACGGGTTGCATAAATTCCTCCAAATAAATTTCCCTTCCTACTATTATTTTGCAACCTACGTGCAACTATTGCCCCCAAGTTATAACATTTGTAACACAGCACTCTTGAGGACACACAGATCAGGGACACACATGTGACATGCTTCATCCTTACTGTTAATGCATCTACCAATAAAGAGAGCAAAATAATGCATAGCAGGAAAATGAATGCTCCCTATGGTAGCTTGTGCTATGTCCCTAGATTCTTCCATAGTAATACTAGCAAGAAAATCTCTAAATTCAGATTTGTGAGGATCATTAATATTACCCCACTGCGGGAGTTTGCAAGCAGTTGTGAAATCCTCTAAATCCATGGTATAAGATGTATCATAAATATCAAAAATGACACTAGGAGAATTACGCGTACAGTTATATTTAGACCTCCGCACAAAGGAATCAGTCAATTGATAGTACTGAGGACACTTATTTTGTAAGAAGTCCTCCAGCTCGGCATTACACACATACGCGTCAAATTCCTCCTTAAAGCCTGCTTCGACCATAAAATCATCGGATGGCCACTCACAAGCTCGTACATCCACGTCCCTCGGCAATTCAACATCTTGCTCACGTATGGCAATCCTGGGCCCTTTCTTCACCGAGGAACCACCTTGGTACATTCTTCTAAGCATAATTCTTTTTCTGAAAATTTCTGAAAATTTAGTAACTTCAAAATAAAAGTGAATAAAACTAAACAAGATTGGTAGCAACTACTCCTACAAGTGCCTAGAGCCTATATCATGCATTAGAATTGCTTGGGATCTCATAAATTTAACATGCAAGCTCAAGAACATGGTCACCTATGCAGCAAAAATTTGCAATGAATAAACCACTAGAACAAAAACTAATTGGACCAATGGAGGAGTCACATACCAAGCAACAATCAAGGAGATCGAATATCGCAGCAAAACGAGCTAGAACTCGTGCTTGAGCTGGATGGGGATTTTTTTGGGTAGAAGATGAAGTGTGTGGGTGCTGGCATAAGTGGAGGGGAGCCACCAGGGGCCCACGAGACAGGGGGCGCGCCCTATAGGGGGGGCGCCCTCCACTCTCGTGGCCTGGTGCTTGCCCCTCCTGTAGTGTGTTCAGTGCCTAAAATCCTCAAATATTCCATAAAAAATCATACTAAATTTGCAGGGCTTTTGGATCACTTTTATTTTCGGGATATTTTTTTAATGCACAGATAAATCAGAAAACAGACAGATAAGACTATCTTTGCTTTATTTATTCTAAATAACAGAAAGTAAAAAGAGGGTACAGAAGGTTGCGCCTTCTAGTTTCATCCATCTCGTGATCATCAAAATGAATCCACTAACAATGTTGATCAAGTCTTGTTAACAAACTCATTCCGAATAACACAGAACCGAAGAAATTTCGAATAACACTAAGTTACCTCAACGGGGATATGAAAATCCCCAACAATAAGAATATCATACTTTTTCTTGACAGTAGGGAGAGGAAATTCAAAACCTCCAATAATAATAGTTGGAACTTTTCCAATAGAATTGATGCTATGAACTTGAGATTGTTTTCTCGGAAAGTGTACCGTATGCTCATTACCATTAACATGAAAAGTGACATTGCCTTTGTTGCAATCAATAACAGCCCTGCAGTGTTCAAAAAGGTCTACCAAGGATAATAGACATACTATCGCCCTCGGAATATCAAGAATAACAAAGTCCGTTAAGATAGTGACATTTGCAACCACAACAGCACATCCTCACAAATACCGGCTGTGTATAGCAGTTGATTTATCAGCCATTTGCAAAGATATTTCAGTAGGTGTCAACTTATTCAATTCAAGTCTACGATATAAATAGAGAGGCATAACACTAACACCGGCTCCAAGATCACATAAAGCAGTTGTAACATAATTTCTTTTAATGGAGCATGGTATAGTTGGTACACCCGGATCTCCAAGTTTCTTTGGTATTCCACCCTTAAAAGTGTAATTAGCAAGCATGGTGGAAATTTCAGCTTCCGCTATCTTTCTTTTATTTGTGATGATACCCTTCATATATGTAGCATAAGGATTTACTTTGAGCATATCAGTTAAGCGCATACATAAGAATATAGGTCTAATCATTTCAACAAAGCGTACAAAATCCTCATCATCCTTTGTTTTGGATGGTTTAGGAGGAAAGGGCATGGGTTTCTGAACCCATGGTTCTCTTTCTCTACCGTGCTTCCTAGCAACAAAATCTCTCTTATCATAACATTGATTCTTTGATTGTGGGTTATCAAGATCAACAACAGGTTCAATCTCTACTTCATTGTTTTTGCTAGGTTGAGCATCAACATGAACATTATCATTAACATTATCACTAGGTTCATGTTCATCACCTGATTGTGTTTCAGCATCAGAGATAGAAATATCATTGGGATTCTCAGGTGTGTCTACAATAGGTTCACTAGAAGCATGCAAAGTCCTATCATTTTTCTTTTTCTTCTTTTTAGAAGAACTAGGTGCCTCTAAATTGTTTCTCTGAGAATCCTGCTCGGTTCTCTTAGGGCGGCCTTCAGGATACAAAGGTTCCTGAGTCATTCTACCTGTTCTAGTAGCCACTCTAACAGCAAAGTCATTTTTATTATCTAATTCAGCAAGCAAATCATTTTGAGCTTTAAGTACTTGCTCATCTTGAGTAGCAACCATAGAAGTATATTTGCTAATGAGTTTGAGTTCACCTCTAACTCTAGCCATATTATTTCTCACGCGTCCTATCTCGAAAGCATTATTCTTTAACTCTCTACCAACATAAGCATTAAAACTTTCTTGTCTAGCCATAAAGTCATCAAACTCATCTAAGCATGGGCTATGAAATTTAGTAGAGGGGATTTCAACTTTATCATATCTATAGAGAGAATTTACCTTTACTACCTGTGTTGGGTTATCAAGACAATATGGTTCTTCAACAGGCAGTATATTAAGACCATGTATTTCTTCAATAGGAGGTAAATTCTTAACATCTTCAGCTTTAGTACCTTTTTCTTTCATTGATTTCTTTGCCTCTTGCATATCTTCAGGACTGAGAAATAAAACACCTCTCTTCTTCGGAGTGGGTTTAGGAATAGGCTCAGGAGTTGGCTTAATTGGTTTAGGAATTGCCTCAGGAATTGGCTCAGGAAGAGTCCAATTATTTTCATTAGTCAACATATTATTCAATAGTAATTCAGCTTTGTCGACTGTTCTTTCCCTGAAAACACAACAAGCACAACTATCCAAGTAGTCCTTGGAAGCATTGGTTAGTCCATTATAAAAGATATCAAGTATTTCATTTTTCTTAAGAGGATGATCAGGCAAAGCATTAAGTAACCAGAGAAGCCTCCCCCAAGCTTGTGGGAGACTCTCTTCTTTGATTTGCACAAAAATTTATATTTCCCGCAAGGCAGCTTGTTTCTTATGAGCAGGGAAATATTTAGCAGAGAAGTAATAAATCATATCCTGGGGACTACGCACACAACCAGGAGCAAGAAAATTATACCAAGTCTTAGCATCACCCTTTAATGAGAACGGAAATATCTTAAGGATATAAAAATAGTGAGACTTCTCATCATGAGTAAACAGGGTAGCTATATCATTCAACTTGGTAAGATGTGCCACAACAGTTTCAGATTCAAGGCCATAAAAAGGATCAGATTCAACTAAAGTAATAATCTCAGGATCAACAGAGAATTCATAATCCTTATCAGTAACACAGATAGGTGAAGTAGCAAAAGCAGGGTCAGGTTTCATTCTAGCATTAAGAGACTGCTGCTTCCATTTAGCTAATAATTTCTTAAGATCATATCTATCATTGCAAGCAAAGATTTCCCTAGCAGCTTCTTCATTCATAACATAACCCTCATGAACAACAGGCAATACATAATCATTAGGAGAACCTTCATCATCACTATCATCAATAATAGCATCATCAATATTTTCATTCCCCCTAACTCTAGCAAGTTGTTCATCAAGAAATTCACCTAACGACAAAGTAGTATCACGCACATAAGTAGTTTCATCATGCATAGTAGAAGTGGCATCATCAATAACATGCGACATATCAGAATTCATAGCAGTAGCAGGTTTAGGTGTCGCAAGCTTACTAATAACGGAAGGAGAATCTAGTGCAGAGCTAGATGGCAGTTCCTTACCTCCCCTCATAGTTGAGGGCAAAATAGTAGTTCGGTCGTCTTTCAAGTTCCTCATAGTGATCAACAGATATAAATCCCAAGTGATTCAGAGAATAGAGCTATGCTCCCCGGCAACGACGCCAGAAATTAGTCTTGATAACCCACAAGTGTAGGGGATCGCAACAGCTTTCAAGGGTAAAGTATTCAACCCAAATTTATTGATTCGACACAAGGGGAGCCAAAGAATATTCTTGAATATTAGCAGTTGAGTTGTCAATTCAACCACACCTGGATAACTTAGTATCTGCAGCAAAGTATTTAGTAGCAAAGTAGTATGATAATAAAGGTAACAGTGGCAAAAGTAAAGATAATTGTTTTTGGGTTTTTGTAGTAGTTGTAACAGTAGCAACGAAAAAGTAAATAAGCGAAGAACAATATGTGAAAAGCTCGTAGGCAATGGATCAGTGATGGATAATTATGCCGGATGCGATTCCTCATGTAATAGCTATAACATAGGGTGACACAGAACTAGCTCCAGTTCATCAATGTAATGTAGGCATGTATTCCGTAAATAGTCATACGTGCTTATGGAAAAGAACTTGCATGACATCTTTTGTCCTACCCTCCCGTGGAAGCGGGGCCCTAGCGGAAACTAAGGGATATTAAGGCCTCCTTTTAATAGAGAACCGGAACAGAGCATTAGCACATAGTGAATACATGAACTCGTCAAACTACGGTCATCACCGAGAAGTATCCCGATTATTGTCACTTCGGGGTTGTCGGATCATAACACACAATAGGTGACTATAGACTTGCAAGATAGGATCAAGAACACACATATATATTCATGAAAACATAATAGGTTCAGATCTGAAATCATGGCACTCGGGCCCTAGTGACAAGCATTAAGCATAGCAAAGTCATAGCAACATCAATCTCAGAACATAGTGGATACCAGGGATCAAACCCTAACAAAACTAACTTGATTACATGGTAAATCTCATCCAACCCATCACCGTCCAGCAAGCCTACAATGGAATTACTCACGCACGGTGGTGAGCATCATGAAATTGGTGATGGAGGATGGTTGATGATGACGTCGGCGATGAATCCCCCTCTCCGGAGCACCGAACGGACTCCAGATCGGCCCTCCCGAGAGAGATTAGGGCTTAGCGGCGGCTCCGTTTCGTAAAATGCGATGAAACTTTCTCTCTGATTTTTTTCTCCCCGAACGTGAATATATGGAGTTGGAGTTGAGGTGGGTGGAGGTCCAGAGGGTCCACGAGATAGGGGGCGCGCCCTACGGGGGGGGGGGGGCTATCTCGTGGACAGGCCCTGGGCCCCCTGGTGTATTTCTTTCGCCCAGAAATTCTTATTAATTCCAAAAAGTGCCTCCGTGGATTTTCAGGACATTCCGAGAACTTTTCTTTTCTACACATAAAACAACATCATGGCAGTTCTGCTGAAAACAGCGTCAGTCCGGGTTAGTTTCATTCAAATCATGCAAGTTAGAGTCCAAAACAAGGGCAAAAGTGTTTGGAAAAGTAGATACATTGGAGACATATCAACTATTCTCAATATCTAGTAGTCAACCTGCTTGGTTGCTTGAAATCATAGAGAGTTATCAGCAGGATGAGAAAGCTTTGGCTATAATACAACAACTAGCTATCCAGCCAGCATCTAACCCCCCCTATAGTTTAGTAAATGGGTTACTGAAATACAAGCAGAGCATATGGGTGGGTCCTGTTCCTACGTTGCATCAGAAATTTTTTGCTGCCTTCCATGATAGTCCATTGGGTGGTCATTCAGGTTTTCCAGTTACTTACAAGAGAATTCATGCTCTATTTTCTTGGAATGGTATGAGGAAGTTCATTTTGACTCAGGTGCAGTCCTGTTTGCTATGTCAGAAAGCTAAGCCAGAGAGAGTTCCTTATCTTGGCTTATTATCTCCACTGCCAGTACCACACCAGGCTTGGGTTATTATTTCCATGGATTTCATTAGTGGTCTCCCTCAGTCTTCTCAGTTTAACTGCATTCTGGTAGTAATTGATAAGTTTTCCAAGTATGGTCATTTTATTCCTCTGAGACATCCTTTCAATGCTCAGAAAGTGGCAGAAGTATTTTAGGATAATGTGTATAAATTATATGGCATGCCAAAGTTTATTATCTCTGATAGAGACCCAATATTCACTAGCCAATTCTGGAAACTGTTGGTTGCTAGAACTGGAACTCAGTTGAACATGAGCACAACAAATCATCCTGTGAGACAGATGGGCAGACTGAAAGGGTTAACCAGCAAGTGGAGTGTTATCTCAGGTGCTTCATTAGTGCTCAACCTCATAAATGGAGTAAATGGTTGTCCTTGTGTGAGTTTTGATATAATTCTAATTGGCATTCTGCTCTGGGGAAATCTCCCTTTGAAATACTATATGGGTACACTCCAAGATATTTTGGTATTAGTGAGTCTGATACAATTGCACCAGTAGAAATGCAAGAGTGGTTGCAATCTCGTCAAGCCATTACAGAGACAGCTAGAAGCACAACACCGTATGAAGAGTCAAGCTGGCAAGCACAGATCTGATAGAAGTATTGACATTGGAGACCAGGTGTTCTTGAAGATGCAACCATATGCTCAATTGTCGTTGTATTCCAGGGCGAACCATAAACTTGCTTTTAAGTTTTATGGGCCATTTCAAGTTGTGGAAAAAATTGGGGACATAGCATACAAGTTGGATCTTCCTGCTACCAGCCGTTTGCATCCTGTGTTTCATGTTTCACAATTGAAGAGATTTCTACCACGGGAAGCTGTTGTCAGTCAATCCTTGCCTACACCCCAAGCTGCACTTCAAGTTCCAGTACAAGTGTTGCAGCGCAAGGTCTGTCAGGTGGGTCACCGCACTATCGTCAGAGGACTGGTTCAGTGGTCAGAATCTTTGCCAACTGATGTAACTTGGGAAGATTTCGAGTTCTTAAAGCAACATTTTCCCCGTGCTCCGGCTTGGGGACAAGCCGACTCTCAAGGAGGGAGGATTGTCAGCGACGCGCGGGCACAGAACACTGAAGATCCTCATCAGGCGACAAACAGATTCAGATACTGTTCATGATCCGTCAAGCGAGGAAGCAACGGCAAGGAACCAGGCCTCGAGCGGGCCCGCGGACGCGGCCCACTCGAACCAAGACGAAGCCCAGATGGAACGATGGCCCAGAATGGGTTCGGTAGTTAAATATCACTGTATAACGTTCGAATTGTTTTGGCTTGGACTTGGACGGCGGCTGCGGCCGATTGTAATTGACTTGTAGCTGTGAGGGAGGTTGGGAGGAAATACACGCTACCGAATTCCCCATTTCGCCATGAACCCTAGCTGCTAGTTGTAGATCGATCGAGGCCCTTACAAGCACCGACGGCTGGGAAGAAGACTCGGGCACGGTCGATCCGAGTCATACCTGTCCAATTAATCTAGTGGGAAGACATATTCGACCGTGTACAAACTCATGGATAAGGCCTCAGATCTTGGGGTCGCCCTCAGCCATGCAAATGACAAAGGTCGCCGGCGGCGATGCACTCAGGGCACCGATCTTTCTCTCGCATGGGTGGGTCCTACGCTCCCACGTTGTCCCGCAGCCTGCAAGTGGCCTCGGACAAGTTGCGCGCGCTAGTAGCCAGCTTCGTCGTCTCGTTCCTCCGCTTGTTCTTCCCAGTGTTCTCGAACTGGCAGCGCCGCCCGCTAAGCTAGCCGACGCGCCGCTCTAGCCCTTTCCCTTTTGAGCCTTCTATCCCTCTCGCCTCCACTCTATCTTGCGTATGAGGCGGGTTTGAGGTGCCCGGCTGTAGATGCACTAAATGATAGTACTGACTGGATATGCATATGATGGTATTTTCCCTATAAACTTAGTCAAATTTCTTTTTTTTTACTTAACACAAAATAGAGTACCTTGCATTGCCAATTTCCATGCCATCGAAATTGGACCGGGTTCCACCATCAAGCACGACAATGTAAGAACACAAAAGTAATGAGATCCCAGGTTTTAAACTGTTGCCTAACGCTAACATCATGATAACTAGAAGTTCAACAAGGCTAGAGAAAGTAAAGCAACAAACTTCTCTCGTTACAACAGCACAAAAGGGGCCGGGAATCCTGGGGTTTGTACAAGCCACCAAAAGGTTTACTTTTATATAAGAAGAAAAAAGTCCATTTTACTACACTGAAAGAATGGCTGGCTCACATAACCCCCTTATCATTTTTTCTACTTCTTTAACCCCCTGAACTATCCAATACCATTCAGAAATCATCCTGGGTAGGTTTGCTCAGGTGGGTTGCTGAGTTGAACTTGGTCAAAACGGTATTTGACTTGTGGGAGCTGCGCCAGAGAGAGCTTGCGTCGGAGCACAGCGGCGGCGTTGGCTGCGGGAAGGATGGAGAGCATTATACGGAGGGAAAAGAGGTGTTACCGCACTAGAGGCTTACCAGAAGCTCGATAAGGAGGGTATTGTTTGGCGGGTTGGAGACGACTCTGGCATTAATGTGTGGAAGGACCCTTGGCTCCCGAGAGGCACAACGAGGAGACCGTCTACTCTCCAGGGCCAGTCCATCGTTACTAAGGTGAGCAAGTTGATCGATCCCATCTCTGAAACCTGGGACGAGGAGCTGGTGCACGAGATTTTCTGTGTAGAAGACCAGGAGGTAATTCTTGCCATCCCAATTAGGCCTGGCATGGAGGATTTTGTTGCCAGGCACTTTGATAAAAAGGGTGAATTTTCAGTCAAATCTGCCTATCAGGTTGGCATTACAATCAGAGATGGTGAACTACACAGGGTCATGAGTTCGTCAAATGGAGCGAAGCACGTGGAACCCAGCTGGAATGACCTTTGGAAAATCCCCGCTCCTGGCAAAGTTCATATGTTTCTTTGGCGCCTTGCACACAATAGTCTGCCCACTAGACTGAATATTAAGAGGAAACATATTGACCTGGACACGCGCTGCCCTATGTGCCACCGCCTTGACGAGGATGGCGGTCATATATTTCTCAAATGTAAGATGGTGAAGGCCGTTTGGAGAGAGCTGTGCCTTGAAGATGTGAGACTGGCACTATGTGAATGCTCAAGTGCACGTGGAGTGGTTCAAGCGATATGCTCTTTGCTGGCAGAGAAGCAACTCCGGGTGGCAGTACCGCTTTGGGACTGGTGGACATCGAGAAACAAGGTCAATGCAGGTGATAAACCAAAAACTCCAGCCGAGGTGAGCTCCTTCATTAGCAAACATGTTCTGGAGTTTAGTCCGGATGTGAAGAACCAGCCTGATATACAGGAAAACGTTATCACAAATGGAGACATCCTGGACCAGGCTTAGTGAAAGTGAACGTCGACGCAGCTTTTGACAGCCAGTCAAACACGGGTGCATGGGGCTTCATCGTGAGATATGGTGCCGAAGACTTCATTGCTGCAGCAGCAGGGAAGCTTGCTCACATCGGTGATCCCCTGCATGCGGAAGCTGAGGCTAGTCTCAAGGCAATTGAAGCAGCGGCGGATCTGGGAATGCAGAGAGTTGTGTTTGAATCAGATTGCCAAGTTCTGTTCAATGCGCTGAAAAGCAAGGAGTATGATGCTGCGGAGGTCGGTGTTTTAATTCGTGAAGCTCGCAGTTTATGCCGTGCTTCTTTTGAATCTGCTGAATTCACCTTCTGCCGCCAGGAATGTAACAAGGTTGCACATGTGCTCGCACAACAGGCCTACAGGGCTTTGGTGCCTTTGTCTATTTGGATTGAAAACGCCCCAGTCTGTGTATCTGTACTGGTTGCCAGCGAATGTGCTGAGCATCAGAGTTAAGTGGAATGATATATTCCTTCTCAAAAGAAAAAAGCTCAATAGAGAGCAAACCCATTCAAGATGATTTCTGAACGGTATGAGATAGACTAGAGGGTGAAGGGAGCAGAAAAATTGATGATGATGTTATGTGAACCAGTCATTTTCTTCAAGGTAGTAAAATGGGCCTTTTCATATAAGAATGATCCTCCTCGTAAGACTCTAGCAAGCTCGCGTGCACCTTCTAGATAACGAACTTGCTTGTCCCTTTGGGTTGATTTATTTCGGCCGAGGAGATCATGTACGACTACTAGCTAGCCAATCCCATGTCCCAAGTCTCATGACGAACCGCCATCTGACGTGGCTTTGTTGTTCATAGTCCTTGCTGCCCGTAGACTTTGACCGGATAAGGTATTCTGTGTGCTTCGAATGAACAGTCAACAAAACCGAGAAGAGGAATCTCCGAGACGAGAGAGGGAAAGGTGAAAGCAACTCTGTCGATCGCTATTTCCTCGATAAAAATGGCAGTAGATCGATGTCATAGGCTATAGCTCGTGTAAGGTCATGGCACCGCTTGATTGGCCACGCCACGTACGGGCAAATACACATGAGAAGCATCAAGTTAGAGAAGAGGTCAAGCACGTGCGGTTTACAAGTCAAACAATCACCTTGGTTAATTATTACAATTATCTGCCTTGATCTGCAAGGACCAAGGAGGGAGTGGAATCTGGCTTGATCTGGACTCCACGCCACAGGATTGCTCTCCAAGCACCTGCAGACAAGTTGGCTACCCAGATCGACCGCTCGGGCTGGTCAGTGCATCATCTGATGTGGACGCAATTGGTTGTGTATAAAAAACCAGATAAGTTTTCCTCGCAAAACTTTTCTTTGTGTCACCATTAAAGAACTAGTACATCGCGTCCGAGTCTGCGATGAGGACGATGGTGGTTCACTGGATTGAAGAAATAAAATAGTCCTAGGTTACAATGGCAGTATTGACCCGCTCTGTAGTGCACTCTGCTTTTGTGGTTTGGTCGGATCGGACGGCTCTGGGACGCCCAATAACGACCGAATATGTCTGGAGCTCACTGCACTTTCGTGGAAACCGACGCGGCATGCCGCGAGTTAGGTTCCTGGATGTTGCATGGAGTGCCAAAAAGAGTAGGCGAGTTCATCTCACCATGCATGCTTGTCACTCCGTGGGAGAGACGAGACTGATCTGATCTGGAGGCCATCGTCTGCGACTGCGTCGGATCGCATGTCGTCTCCTCTCCTCCGTCGCCTCGGCCACGGTCGCGATCTAGTCTCCGTGCCGGGCCGCGCCCTTCCTTCCTCGAACCTTCGCTCCGGTTGGACTTTCAAACCCACAGCCGCCATTTTTATACCCCCAATCCCCGTCCGTCCGTCCCAGTAACTCCACCCATGTCGACTCCATCCCTGCAACTAGTCAATCCATAGCTCCACACTCGTCGCACTTTGCACGCTTCGCCTCGAGGTTACCGGCCATGGACGAGGAGTTCTCGCCGCTCTCGCCGTCCCTCTTCCTCGACCTGCCGCCCACCCCGCCCCACGCCGCCGACGTCGACCTCGACTTCATCTCGCGCATGCTCATGGAGGAGGACATCGACGACAAGTTCTTCTACCAGTACCCCGACCAGCCCGCCATCCTCGACGCCCAGCGCCCCTACGAGCAGATCCTCTCCGACACCACCACCTCCTCCGGCTCCCCTAACGGCACCACCTCCTCCTCCGGCTCGCCTAACGGCACCACCTCCTTCGATGGCAACGCCATCAGCAGCAACGCCGCGACGTCCTCCTCCGAGGAGACCAACAACTCCTCCTGGCCCTATGACCCGCTCGAGCTCTCCCAGCTCCTCCGCTCCCCGCCTTACCTCGACGACATGGTGTTCGGCGGCCTCGTCCCCGATTCGCCCGCCGACGAGGATGCCAGGAACTCGTTCCTTGCCGACGCCCCAGCTGCGGGGTTCCAGCAGAGTCCGGCGCAACTCAAGGGCGCGGCCGGTGGGGCCAGCGCGTTCTTCGGCCAGAGCGGCAGCAGCCCTGGCACCCAGAGCTCGGCAGTCTTAAATGGCCCGGCGGAGGAGAAGGGGGCCGAGCGGAAGCCGGCGATGTTTTCCGCTGGCGACGGTGGCCAGGGCGGGCTGCTCTCGGCCTTCTTCAGCAACGGAGGCGACATGGACATGCTCAACTCGGCCTTCCTCAAAGGCATGGAGGAGGCCAACAAGTTCTTGCCGACCAACAACACCCTCCTCGAGGCCATCCCCGGCAAGGAGCGCGGCTTCACCGTCAAGAAGGAGGAGGAGGTGGCGAACGGGACACCGACGTCCGGCAATGGCCGGGGCCGCAAGTACAGGCACGACGAGGACGACCTGGAGGCGGAGACCGCCAGGAGCAGCAAGCTGATGATGCCGGACAACGAGGAGACCGGCGCGCGCGAGATGTTCGACGAAATAATGCTGGAGGGGTACGAGACGTGCATGCAGGGGATAGAGGAGCTGCGCCTCGCCATGGACAGCGAGGCCAAGAAGAAGAACGGGAAGGCGGCGCGCGCGAAGAAGAGCGAGGTGGTCGACCTGCGCACCATGCTCATCCACTGCGCGCAGGCCGTGGCCGCGGGCGACCGCCGGGGCGCGACGGAGCTGCTCAGGCAGATCAAGCAGCACTCCGGGCCGACGGGAGACGCCACGCAGAGGCTGGCGCACTGCTTCGCGGAGGGGCTGGAGGCGCGGCTGGCTGGCACGGGGAGCCAGGTGTACCAGTCGCTGGTGGCCAAGCGCACCTCGGTGGTGGAGTTCCTCAAGGCCTACAAGCTGTTCATGGCGGCGTGCTGCTTCAAGAAGGCCAACTTCGGGTTCGCCAACAAGACCATCCTGAACGCCGTGGCCGGGAAGCGCCGGCTGCACATCGTGGACTTCGGGGTGCAGTACGGGCTCCAGTGGCCGGGGCTGATGCGGTGCCTGGCGCAGAGGGACGGCGGGCCGCCGGAGGTGAGGATCACGGGCATCGACCTCCCGCAGCCCGGGTTCCGCCCGGCGCGGCAGGTCGAGGAGACGGGCCGCCGGCTCAGCAGCTGCGCACGCGAGCTGGGCGTGCCGTTCAGGTTCCACGGCGTCGCGGCCAAGTGGGAGACGGTGCGCGGCGAGGACCTGCGCATCGACCCGGACGAGGTGCTCGTCGTGCACTGCCAGTGCGGCCTCCGGAACCTGATGGACGACAGCGTCGCGGTGACCACGGACGGCGGCCCGAGCCCCAGGGACGTGGTGCTGCGGAACATCCGCGACATGAGGCCCGACGTGTTCGTGGAGTGCGTGGCGAACGGGGCATACGGCGCGCCCTTCTTCGTGACGCGGTTCAGGGAGGCCATGTTCTTCTACTCGGCGCACTTCGACATACTGGACGCGACCATCCCGCGGGACAACGAGGAGCGGCTGATGATCGAGCGGGACCTCATCGGGCGGGGCGCGCTGAACGTGATCGCCTGCGAGGGCGCGGACCGGGTGGAGCGGCCGGAGACGTACCGGCAGTGGCAGGCGCGGAACCGGCGGGCGGGGCTCCGGCAGCTGCCGCTGGACCCGGAGGTGGTCGGGATGGTGAGGGAGAAGGTGAGGGAGCACTACCACAAGGACTTCCTCATCGACGTGGATCACCAGTGGCTGCTGCAGGGGTGGAAAGGCAGAGTGCTCTACGCTCTCTCCACATGGGTTGCCGACCATGATAGCTAGAAGAGTCTTCTGTGTCTTGTTTACCAACAGAGATCTAGCAAAAATGCTAAACGTACAGACCCTTACATGAGTTTTACAGGGACCTTCACTCTAATTCGCCCCCCCTTTGATTTTCAGGTGGGTGGGTCCCCTTCCTCACCTTAATCCAATGATTAGTTGACAACTCCACACCTGTCCGTAAAGACCTGTAAAGAGCCCGTCGATGTAGCATTACTGGAGATCTAGTATGGTTCAGTGGACTGCCGGTTCAAGTTGGCCTGGACCGGTGGTGGCACGTGTATGGTAGAAATAAGTAGGGATGCAACAAGAGTACTGTTGTGTAAATTAGATGCTTAGAGATGCAATAGCATTTGTTTAGGCATATATTTGGGTCGCGATAACTGTCACACGTGTGGCATGGATACGAACCCGCCCACACGTCTCGTGTGGCGTGAACAGGAACCCGCCCGCACGACCGCGTCCGGGCGCAATTTCACAGCCCGCACGTCTGGTGTGTGGCAACCCCGCCAAGATCGCCCGTCCGGGCAGACGACCACGCTGCAAGACGACCCGGCTGTTCCGACCTCCGTCGATCCCTCTCGATCGCCGCCATCGCCCCCACCTCTCGAACCCCTACCTCCGTCGCCGGCCTTCTCTGGTTGCCATGGCAACCAGAGCAGATCCGTAGGGCACTCCCACCGCAAACCACACCCCAACCCTCCCCACTCCAAGCCCCCCACTCCAACCCAGCCCTCCAGAGACGATCAGCTAAAATCAGATGAAATCTCCCGATCTCATCCTTCTCATCCTTCAGGCTGAAAATCTCCCGATCTTGTACTGGATCCATGCTATAGGGGTAAAACACTGCATGGTTCAGTGTATTTTCGCAAATTGCCAGGTAGAATACACCAGATCTGCCATGTACTACGTTTGAGATTAACTTAAGTTCCTAGTTTGATTGACGCAAGTAGTTGGGTATGAAATGGATGAGTAGGAATCACTAAAAAGGAGAGGAAGGACAAATTTGGAATAAAGGGGCGGGAAAAATTAATTGCTACTTGTGTATAACGACAATTGCCACCTTTCGTTGTCAGTAACTGCCACCTAGTTGACCTGTTGCTTGCCATCCCTATCTTCTATGTGCAAGCAGCAGAAGAATACAATTCTTGTGGATTGTTGATGCGTTCTTGCTCATGCAGTGATTGAGAACACATTGAAAAGAAGCGAGATACGGAAAGAATGAATCACGAAGATGGCGCTGATACTTGGGGTTCTCAAAGGTCGAACGCCCTTGGGATGCATCGAGTCTGATCAACTCATCTTTGCAGGCCGTTGTCGCCACTACTAGAACAAAGATGCGAGCATTGGTATGATGCGTGATAACAAAAAGAAGAGAACAGTTGCCATCTTCGCAACGATGAAGATGACATTCTACTTATGTCATACACTGTCATTTTTTCGCAGGTTCTTATGACCAAAACACTCTCAGGGGGCCCCCGTGGCAAGTTCAGTCACAAGGCGCTAACACTGACAAATGTACGGGCAGACAACTTCAACTAGCTAATATGGCTAATCAAGGTAATGCATACGAAAAAAAGCACATACTGGTCTGGACATGAAAAATGAACATGCAAAAAAATGCCAAAAGGACTCACGAGTTATCACGGGTGAAAATGCAGAGCCTTCATGCAAAGACGTGGCATCAGCAAAGACCCATGTACCGCCATCGACGTCACACGGGTGAGTCCATAAAAGTGAAGTTGCGGATGCTCAATTAGCGTATGAGCATAGTTGACAATTGCAATTGCCATGATCGACATCTACAATTGCCATGGATAAATAATCGCAGTTTTCATCCTCGACAATCTGTTGTTGCCATCCTCGACAAGTGCATTTGCCATGGAGGAACATCTGCAGCTGTTGCCATGCAAAGGTGCAACTTCTGATTGCCATGCCAGACAACTGCAGCTGTTACATCGGGCAATCGTAGTTGTTATAGAGGAACAACTGCAGTTCCATACTAGTGCAACTACAGTTGCCATGCCGGAAAACTGCGATTGTTACCTCGGGGGCAAGCTGCGATTGCCGTTAGCGTAAATCTGCATTTGCCATGAATTTACCAACTACTACTATGCTTACAGGTTATTACGGTGGTGGTAACCCGGCAAATGTCTCGTGGCAAGCTTCACAGATTGCAGGTGGAGCACGTCATTTTGGTGTCACAGACCACACAAGATGGTCACATGCAGCACAACAAGGTAAGGAAAAAAATTGAACCACAAAACAACACTACATTTGTTTTTGTGGCAAAAAAAGCATGTGACGAAAAAAAGAGTTGTAGCAGTGATGGTGGACAAAAACCAAGCATAAAACACTGACAAGTGGTTGCGTGTAAATGAGTCATGTATTGTCTTTGAAAATTTGCCAACTGCTAAAAGCATCTGTGCATCACTAATGGTTGAACGCATTTTGCCTAGTGAGATCAATCTTATAATGCAGTAGTTTTGTTGCTAGAACACAGTGGCTGCCATTTGTTGGTAGCAGTATTTGCCATGTATGCAGGACTGCAGCTGCCATGCATATAGAATCCAAGTTTTCGTACTAAAAAAATGATCTTGTTGTCGTGCATTGGCAAACAATAGTTGCCATGTTTGTTGAACTGTAGCTGCCATGACTGGACAGGTACATTTGCCATCCATGTCCACGCGCAAACTCACATCTTGCTGTTCGAATGATGTAATGCCAAATCACTCGACGTTGATGTCATCCGTTGCGATAAACATGTTATTCAAACAAAAAAAATCTTACTCACGTACCTGTTTTTTCCATTACAGGCCTACAACTACTGATGAGCGAAGGGCGCGGGCACATCTATCGGGAGCTCGGCGCCTGTAAGACGCGTTCCCCCACCACAGACAATCATGCCGCAAATAATGCCGAGTCGATGTCGGAAATGGCAATCATTCCAAAGAATTCCACAGCCACCCCTTTGAACGCAAGCACCGCAACACTCAAGTAGATGAAAGCGCGCACGACATCAAGTGAATGATGAAACTGACGAGGAGGCACAAGGGGATGAAGATGATGGGCAACCAGATATCGTGGTACCTCAACCACCATACGTTGGGCAGAGATTTGAATCGTTTGCAAAAGCAAAAGAATTCCACCAGACATATGCAAAGTTCCATGGGTTTCCCGTCAACACCGAATACCATAGGTAAATTAAGAAAACTAACGAGTACAGCAGAGGTGAGATGAGGTGCCACAAGGCACGAAGGAACAAGAAAGGGAAAGGTGTTGCGCCTGTCATTCCGGAACGAAAGAGAGGGATCATTCTCAAGATGGGATGCCCTGTCCGGTGTAAGCTAAACGTAGATGGAACACAGTATGTGGTCACTAAATGTTTTGACGAGCACAACCACAAACTCATAAAGAAGTTTGACCTGGTCAAATTTCTGACCGCCCATAGAGGATTCACCCCAGTCGAAAGGCAATTCGTAAAGCTGCTACATGATTGTAACGTCGGTCCATCAAGAATGGTCCAGATACTATCACTCATCCACAGCAAAAAGGGGAAACTGAGTAGCATGCCCTACATACCAGCTGACGTCACAAACTTACAGGCCAAGTACCATAGAGAGAGCAAGCTGGCTGACATAGAGGCCACAATGGCCTACTTTGATGAGAAAGCGAAGGAAGATCCAGATTTCTTCTACAGGATAAGGTTGGACGATGAGGACCGTGTCAGGAACATGTATTGGGTGGATGGTGCTGCAAGGAGAGCCTACAAACATTTCTGAGATTGCATTTCATTCGACGTGACGTATCTGACTAATATGTACAAGATGACATGCACTCCGTTCATAGGAATAAATAACCACAATCAGTCGTTGCAGTTCGGCTGTGGGCTCGTTCGGAACGAAGACACAGATGGGTATGTTTGGCTGTTCAAGACCTTCTTGGAGTGCATGGATGGACTTTCTCCGATGAACATAATAACAGACCAGGATTTCAGCATGCGTGCAGGCATAGAGGAGGTATTTCCGTTGGCGAGGCACGTGAAATCGCGGTGGCACATTATAAAGAAGGCTGAAGAGATGCTAGGACCGTTCTTTGCTGACCGTCCAGAGCTCCACAAGGCGTTCGAGTTGTGCGTGGACCACAACTTGACGGTGGAGGAGTTTGAAAGGAGCTGGATGGCCATGATTGAAACATATCAAGTCCAAGACAACGAGGCGCTTGCTAACCTGTGGGAGAAGCGAATGTACTGGGTGCCGGCCTACTTCATGCAGTGCTTCTTCCCCTTTCTGCAGACTACGCAGCGCAGCGAGGGGTTCAATGCTGTTTTGAAGCGGTACGTGAGCCCTGGCAACTCATTGCTACAGTTTGCCAAGCAGTACACAACTTTGCAACAAAAAATTCGGGTGCGAGCTACAAAGAAGAAGCTACCACCGCTTAAAGCAAATTAAATTGCTAACGTATTTACCGATGGAGAGACAAATGAGCAAGATATACACAAACAAGATCTTTAACAAGTAAGTCAATTGCGTTACAGTCTTATTTGCACAAAAGCACTAAGGTAGTAGGTGCCTTATAGAGTGCAATGCAGTTGCCATGTTTAATAAATACTGTTTGCCATGCTTACTCAGCTGCAGTTGCCATGTTCAATGAAAATTCTGTTTGCCATGTTTAATGAAATACTATTTGCCATGCTTACTCAGCTGCAGTTGCCATGTTCAATGAAAATTTTGTTTGCCATGCTTGCTTAGATGCATTTTCCATGTTCAATGAAGTGCAGTTGCCATGTTTAATGCACTGTACTGCCATTGGGGCATGTTGGTATGCAAATGCCAATGTCAACTGAAAAATGTTATATTCTCGACACATATGCTGAAATGCAATTGCCACGTTTACTAAAAATGCAAACTTCCATGTTTGTTAAAAATGCAATTGCCATGTTTACTCAACTGTAGATGCCATGTTCAATAAAAATGCAGCTGCCATGTTTTATGCAAAGTGCTTCCAGTGAGGAATGTTGGTGTGGAAATGACAATGGCCAGTTGAAAATGCACTACAGTTGCCTTGTCTAGTTTACTGCAGTTGCCATGTTCAGTGTACTATGTTTGCCATGTTCGGTGTACTATGTTTGCCATGTTCAGTGTACTATGTTTGCCATGTTCAGTGTACTATGTTTGCCATGTTCTGTGTACTATGTTTGCCATGTTCAAACAAAATGTATTTCTATTTTCATGACAACATAAGGTGCTACAAAAAAAGAACGCATGATAGTTTAACAGAAAACACACAAAACTTGCAGATTCCAGGAAGAAGTAAAGCGTGCCAGCATGTTCACGGCTTTCCAGGTGGACGAACATACGTTCAAGGTGTGTTCTATTTTGGGCATGTCGGATTCAGAACCTGAAGACCCGGACAAAGGAAGGAACTACTTCATGAAAGCCTCGATAGGCGAAGGCGAATACTACTGCCAATGCTGCAAGTTTGAACGGGACGACATTGTGTGCTGTCACATACTAAAATTAATGGACATGAACGCTGTGACACGGATGCCCCGCCATTTCATAAGGCGGCGATGGACTTGGGACGCTGACGACGCATTTGCGCCGCAGACAACAAACGCAATTCTGGCTGTGCATGACGAGAGACCTGAGGAAACCATGGAAGCCGTGAGGCACGTTGTGCTGACAAAGAACTATGCTGAGCTAATTGATGAGGCATGCAAGAGTGACGAGACAGCGAGAGTCGCAGAAAAACACAGGAAGGCCCTGAAAAGAGAGATTGATGAGATCAAGAAGAGGAAAGCTGAGGAAGCCTTACAACGGTTCCCCCGCACATCAAGTGTGCCTTCATCCACAGGGCCATCATCTGAAAACTCTGAGATAGGATCTGGAACAGCAAGCACACAAACCCAGGTCAGGAACCCACCCCGTTCCATCACAAAGGGTCATCCAAGAGAGATAAGGTACAAATCAGGATTAGAGATTCAAGCAAAACACAAGAAAACGAAGAAAGGGATGGGCAATCCATAAGCAAAAGTTGGGACGCTGTGACATGGTCCTTGTGGACATTTTGTTTTGTACCCCTAGATGTTGTGAATTTTTTTTTAATTTGGGATAATGACTCTTGAGGGGCTTCAGAAGTTGAAGGAAAATGCATTGAATGGATAAATGTAGTTGGCATGTTATGGGTACTTAATCTGCCATGTTATGTGTAGTTAATCTGCCATGCTATTTTATACTAAAAATATGCCGTGCTATTTTATACTAAAAATATGCCATACTATTTTATACTAAAAATATGCCATGCTAGTTGCACTAGATCTGCCATGTTAGTTGTACTGGATCTGCCATGTTAGTTATGCTGGATCTGCCATGTTAATTATGCTGGATCTGTCGTGTTGTTTGTACTGGATCTGCCATGTTAGCTGTACTGAAAATATGTCAAGGTATTTGTAATGACTCTGCATCGCATATATTTCCATGAAAATTCGACGCGGTTTAGTGACACATATTGTGTTGTGTGCAATGTATGGGAAACAAGTTGGAAAAAGCATAACGTGCATAAACCGCAACAAAGGTTGCGGCTACATGATCAACCTACCATGCTAGCCGGTGAAGTTAGTGATGAAAAAGGAGAAGCAAAACATCCAAATGAACAACAACGATGACTTTCACTAACCATGTCTGATGAACTACATTTGCCATGTTTTAAAACATCGTGACGCATTCAAAACAGCAAACGGGTGCTACAAACGATGAAACCATAGTAATAATGATAAACATAAAAACATATCTATTGTCACGCCTAAGTAGGTTCACATCCACACATACATTGCAGAAACTATTCAAATGTCGCTCACACACCACCACTACATAGTAGGCTACGCGGGGTTGCAGTCATAACATAGCACACGAACATAGTTTTTGACGAGAACAAAAGAGATAGTACCTTACATTCCTCAACAACAGAATGTAAGGTATGCGTCCGGTGTGTATCGCCGCGTGATCACTTGTACCTCTTGATGACTTTCTTGACAGCTTACTCCACAAACTCGCGTGCTCCAGACCGCTTGTTGAAATCTTCATTCGTCAACCAGTTCCACGTGTAGATTTTTTGAGCTCAACGACCGTTGCAGCTGTGACAGCGGGGACAAGTCTACCTTCCCACTTTGCAAAGTATTCCAATGTGTGAAAGCCACAGTCCGTCCTGCACAATAAAAAGAGTCATGTGAACTCACAAAAAAGGACAGACATAGCAGTGATAGACTTCAATTCAGATGTAACAACAAAAGAGGGGTTGGGTTGATGTAAATGGCACATGGAGGATGGGGTAGGAAATTACGTGTTCCCTTGCTTCGTAGTCGCCACGTACTCAACCGGGAAATGTCTAATCTGGACCTTTGAGTGTTCGTAGTGACGGTTCCATGTCTCTTTGAGGTTGTTGATGAAGAATTCAGCATGCGTAGTAAGGTCTGCATCAGCTGCCGAACGAATTGAATCAAGCACCTCAAAATGTTGGTTCTTCAGGTCAAGACAGATCACATAGTGGTGACCACACTTGTCGTGTTGGTCATGTGGTGCAAGCTCCTAGAACATGGGGAACATGACCTGCATTTAAAAGTGAGGGAAATGAGAAGCAGAGTTCACATGAAGAACTTCAGAGGGACAAAAAAAAAGTAGAATCACGTAGAATGTTTGGTTGTGGGTGGGGGTAGTTGAAAGAAAGTTGCCATCCATGTATGAACAAAATTTGTCGTGTATTTTTCTATGAAGTTGCCACATAGTTTGCACGGGATGCAAAAAATCAAAAAGTCAAGTTGCACGGCAGCTATTGCCACATGAAACATCTGCCACATAAACAGAGTGCAGAAGATGGCAAAAAACCATACCATGTAAAAAAAGTGCAAACAGGGAAGGAATACTCACATATTTCTTCGGTGTGAGCTTGAATTCACCGTGTTGTGCAAAATTCTTCCTCAGGATTTTGTGGTGGAAGTCACCATCCCATATTTTGCAGGTCACACTGTAATGCATGATTGTTTTGTTAGCACACACATCCATACGATTGTTGATGTAGTCAATCCCGCATGCAACTACATTCGTCGACATTTTACCGTTTGGCCTCACGGACTCGGCAAGATCACCCAGGTCGACGTACGTCGCTTCGCATTGAATGACCTTGGTTCTGTCCAAACATGAGTTGTATGAAAACGATATAACATGAAAGAATCATGCCTACTAAGTAAAAAATGAAAGAAGTAAAACGTAAGCGGATCATGTATAGAAAGTACAAAAAAGAAGATGAATGGTAAAAAAGGAACAAAGCAAAATGAGATATTATGGGGGTGTGGCCATTTACGATTTCATCTCCTTCATGTGCTTGCTGCTGTACCTTGCATTTCCAAAACGCTTGACAATATCGTACAGCTGGGTCTGTTCCTTAGTGGCCCTGAATTTGGGCTCGTAGTCTTCCGCGGGAGGTGGGTGAACTACCCTCTGCTGCCTCACAGAACCAGGGGTGGCACTCCTGATGGTATCCTCAGATACCGTATCTGCAGGCACGTTGGAACTTGATTGCCCTTGCCCTTGTGAGGACCTCCTGTGCAATGCTGCCTCCTCGATCCTGCGGTAAGCTTCATCAAGTGACGGAGAAATCTCCTCAGGGGTGGCTGCAAGGATAAAAAAAGTGGATTAGGATACCTAAAAATCAAAAACAAATGTATTGTGAGAAGATAGGGTGCATGATGTGAGATGTATGTACAAAAAAGTGGGGAGTTGCCATGTGTGGTGCAACTACAGTGGCCATGTCATGGCAACTGCAGTTGCCATGTAGTTGCACTGTAGTTGCCATCTGGTTGGACTGTAGTTGCCATGTCACAGCAACTACAATTGCCATGTTGTGCTAACTACACTTGCCATGTGCTTGCCGAGTGGAAAAAATGCAGCATGGAAACAAAAAAGTACAGGTGACATAGTGCAGCAACTCCAGTTGCCATGTGTAATGCACTGTATTTGCCATGTGACAGCAACTACAGTTGCCATGTTGAATCAACTTCAGTTGCCATGTGGTTGCTCAAAATGTGAAATGCAGCATGGCAGCAAAAATAATGTAGGTGACATGGTGCATCAAATCCAGTTGCCATGTCATCACATATCAGTTGCCCATCATAAGTGAGGACCCCCCAAAAAATACAATTGCGACAAAAGTCAAACTACAAAGATGTATACAAGAAAATGATATAAGCACATGATAAATGTACCTTGAACTATCGGCTCTGCGAACTTGACAGCCTTCCTGCCCTCGACCATTGGCTGCGCCATCATTGCGGGTATGCCTCCCGGGAAAGCAAATGCAACTGGCATAGGATCTGGCACCACTGGTTCATCTTGACTGATGCCAAGACTGAAGCTCGGTGGGGTGAAGGCCATTGGGTGCCTCTCATGCCTACTGGCCGGACCACGAACAACTTGCGGGGCAGAATCCAAGGGTGAAAGATCAACAAAATATCTAAATAGGCTGCTACAGAATGATCGGGCTTATTTGTAGGGCGGGGCGTATTGTCAGTGGTATCAGCCGCAGCTTTCTTGACAATCTTCTTGTTTGGGCTGTATGGGGCACCCACATTGACTGGGAGCCTGGAAGTGCGCAGATTTAAGCTGGGGATTTCCACTGCGGGTAAAGGCGCACTCTACTCCGGACGTTCACCCGCGTCACTCGTTCCCGGCTTTACACCTGCATCAGTTGTGCTCCGGTCTTCCCGTTTCTCCATCGCATTGCTTTTGGCAGGTGGGGGGAACAGTGTGGACGCAGGGACATAACCAGACTCGTCTCTGCTGCTCCTAGCTACAGCCGGTGCGTTGGGTATGTCTGTTGATTGCTTGTGGGGGCTACGACGCCTAGGTGGAAGACCAGCACGCGAAACGGTCGCCTTAGCAGTATCTGCACCGACAGGAGCTGGAGCTGTTGTGCCAAGACTCTCACCTGTAGATGGCATATCATTGTGAACTGCCACCACAGCCGCTTCTGTCGTGGACACAGGAGTGCCACCATGCACGCACTTGGAATCAGCGTCAGATGAGCGGGAATCTTCCTTGCTTAGGTCGGTCTCGGGAGCGTCCACTTTAACGCATGCTGATGGGGTGGCATGGCTCACAGCAGCATCCTTCATTGCCAGAAGAGTTGGCAATATTTCAGCTGTCCTGGCAGATACCGACTCGTCACTCCCCGATGTACGGATGCCTGTTGTTCTAGCCTGCACATCTGCAGCCGGCGGAGATGGTCGGCCCCTTGCATCAGAGTTAGTGGGAGCAGTTGATGGTGCAGCAGCAGTATTGTCGCCTGGCGCCTCATGAACATCTGAGTTGCCCCCCTGTTGACAACTTTGAATGCAAGCGTTCGAGTGGGTCCTTAATGATATGCTTGGCCCCACGCGTAGTAGTCTTCTTCACCCTGCAAAAAAAAGAAAGCACATGAAAAAGGTATTGAAAAATGAACAAAATATATTTGCCATGGTAGAAATCTTAAAAAAAATGAAAAACAAGTGGAAAAGCTGGTAGTTGCCATGTAAGGGGAACATGAGTTGCCGTGTGACATAGTTGGCAGTTGCCATACAAAATCCAGCAGTAGTTGCCATATTAGCCAACTTGAAGAATGATAAAAATGTCTGATCTGCCATGAATGCAATTTCAAACCTAGGTATGGGATGAGCACACAAGCCAACGATAAATATGGCAGCTGCCATTAGGTACAGTAAGAGTTGCCATTTGGCCTAGATGTCGGTTGCCATGTAAAAACCAATAGGAGTTGCCATACACTTAAAAAGGAAGGAAGAAATCATTTGGAAAACAGCAGTTGCCACGTGGGGGACGATGACAGAAGACCATGTGACAAGCTGAACAGATGCATTGGAAAATCAAGAAAATATAGCACTATGTCAATGAAAGCACATGGAAAAACCTACTTCTTGAGTGGCTTCCTCAGTCCGCAACACGACAGATCCCGGTGTTGGTAAATGCGTTATGCGAGGAGATGACATGGTGGAAGGTGTGTCCGGCAATGGGGGCACCTTTGTTCAACCGAGCGAAACACACAGTTGGCGTTGGCGCTGTTTCAGAATCGCCGCCCACCACCGGTGTCGGCTCATTGCGACGTATGAGATGGAGGAAAAAAAGGTGGCAATTGTCAGATAGCAAACTCGTTGCCTCGCTGACAAAAACAAGTGCAAAAAAGGGATGAGTTTGATCCAAGAAAATAGACAAAGCAAAAAACTAAAATTAAAGTCGAACCTCCTCCTGGCAGCTACGGGATTGGTCCTAGACCTCTTGCCAGGAGAACCCTGCCCAACATCCTTTGGAGCCCTCCCCCTCCTTGATGGCAACATCCCCTCCCCTCTCGCAGCCGTATGTTCTTTGACTTTCTCCGGTGGGGGGACATCTGTTGCATCCTTGCCCTTGTTACCACCTGCGCGAACTTCAGCATGTTCATCATCATCGGTGTCCTGTTGCACATTCTCCATGTCATCGTCGTCATCCTTGCTGAGGCCAGCGTCTCCATCTAGTTCATCTTGTGTGTCACCAGGCTCTTGGGAACTGTTGTAGTCATACCGGCCACGGCAACCGGTTGGCCGATGTGTACGTTCTGGGACAAATGAAGTGAACTTCCTTGCAACCGCGTCGCTGTCAGAGCCATTGAGGGACGTCCACCCCTCAACCAACTTCCCGAGCAAGCCGGTCATTCCGGATGCAAACTGTCCAATTAGATGCTCAACAGGTGCCCTCGCCTATGCACGAAACAAGACGCATCAATAACCACCCATATTGCAGTCACTTGCGCGACATCAAAAAATAATCCACGGCAAACCATAGATGTAGATATTTTGATTACCTCAGTAGGGCAAGACGGAGCTGAGTGCACGTCCATCCACTTTCCAATGTTTTGAGGCCCCCCAAACACGTAGTAGTCTATAGCATGCTTGGCCATCAGCTAGAAAAAACAAAAAAAAATAGCAAGGATGTAAGAGAGAGAAGGTAAGTTTCAGCACGAATGAAAGAGTTCCAATGTGGAGTGAGACATGGATACAATACGCAGACAACCATGGATAACAAAAGGTAGTCATCCCTTATGAACCACAGACGGTTGCCTCATGTCAAATTTGTAAGCATGCCGTGTGGAGAGAGAAACCAGAACTAACCTGCAGTTTTCCATATTTGTGTTGGGGAACGTAGTAATTTCAACAAAATTCCTATGCACACGCAAGATCATGGTGATGGCATAGCAACGAGAGGGGAGAGTATTGTCCACATACCCTCGTAGACCGTAAGCGGAAGCGTTATGACAACGCGGTTGATGTAGTCGTACATCTTCACGATACGACCGATCCAAGCACCGAACGTACGGCACCTCCGAGTTCAGCACACGTTCAGCTCGATGACGTTCCCGGGGCTCCGATCCAGCAAAGCGTCGGGGATGAGTTCCGTCAGCACGACGGCGTGGTGACGATGATGATGTTCTACCGGCGCAGGGCTTCGCCTAAACTCCGCGACGATATGACCGAGGTGGAATATGGTGGAGGGGGGCACCGACACGGCTAAGGAACGATCCGTAGATCAACTTGTGTGTCCTAGGGTGCCCCCGCCTCAGATATAAAGGAGCAAGGGGGTGCAGCCGGCCCTAGGAGGAGGCACGGAGGAGTCCTACTCCCACAGGAGTAGAACTCCCCCTTTCCTAGTTGGATTAGGACTTGGGGAGGGAAGAGAGAGGGGCGCCCCTTCCTTGTCCTATTCAGACTAGGGGGGGAGGGGGCGCGCGGCCTGCCCTGGCCGACCCTCCTCTTCTCCCTCATGGCCAACTAAGGCCCATTAACCCCCGGGAGGGTTCCGGTAACCCCTCGGTGTTCCGGTAAAATCCCGATTTCACCCGGAACTATTCCGATGTCCAAACATAGGCTTCCAATATATCAATCTTTATGTCTCGACCATTTTGAGACTCCTCTTCATGTCCGTGATCACATCCGGGACTCCGAACAAACTTTGGTACATCAAAACTTATAAACTCATAATAAAACTGTCATCATAACGTTAAGCGTGCGGACCCTATGGGTTCGAGAACTATGTAGACAGGACCTAGAACTATTCTCGGTCAATAACCAATAGCGGAACCTGGATGCCCATATTGGTTCCTACATATTCTACGAAGATCTTTATCGGTCAAACCGCATAACAACATACGTTGTTCCCTTTGTCATCGGTATGTTACTTGCCCGAGATTCAATCGTCGGTATCCAATACCTAGTTCAATCTCGTTACCGGCAAGTCTCTTTACTCGTTATGTAATGCATCATTCCGTAACTAACTCATTAGCTACATTGCTTGCAAGGCTTATAGTGATGTGCATTACCGAGAGGGCCCAGAGATACCTCTCCGACAATCGGAGTGACAAAACCTAATCTCGAAATACGCCAACCCAACATGTACCTTTGGAGACACCTGTAGTACTCCTTTATAATCACCCAGTTACGTTGTGACGTTTGGTAGTACCCAAAGTGTTCCTCCGGTAAACGTGAGTTGCATAATCTCATAGTTACAGGAACATGTATAAGTCATGAAGAAAGCAATAGCAATATACTAAACGATCAAGTGCTAGGCTAACGGAATGGGTCATGTCAATCACATCATTCTCCTAATGATGTGATCCCATTAATCAAATGACAACACATGTCTATGGTTAGGAAACATAACCATCTTTGATTAATAAGCTAGTCAAGTAGAGGCATACTAGTGACATTGTGTTTGTCTATGTATTCACACATGTATTATGTTTCCGGTAAATACAATTCTAGCATGAATAATAAACATTTATCATGATATGAGGAAATAAATAATAACTTTATTATTGCCTCTAGGGCATATTTCCTTCAGTCTCCCACTTGCACTAGAGTCAATAATCTAGATTACATAGTAATGATTCTAACACCCATGGAGTCTTGGTGCTGATCATGTTTTGCTCGTGAGAGAGGCTTAGTCAACGGGTCTGCAACATTCAGATCCGTATGTATCTTGCAAATTTCTATGTCTCCCACTTGGACTTGGTCCCGGATGGAATTGAAGCGTCTCTTGATGTGCTTGGTCCTCTTGTGAAATCTGGATTCCTTTGCCAAGGCAATTGCACCAGTATTGTCACAGAAGATCTTCATTGGTCCCGATGCACTAGGTATGACACCTAGATCGGAAATGAACTCCTTCATCCAGACCACTTCATTTGCTGCTTCCGAAGCAGCTATGTACTCCGCTTCACATGCAGATCCCGCCACGACGCTTTGTTTAGAACCGCACCAACTTACAGCTCCACCGTTTAATAAAAATACGTATCCGGTTTGCGATTTAGAATCGTCCGGATCAGTGTCAAAGCTTGCATCGACATAACCATTTACGACTAGCTCTTTGTCACCTCCATATACGAGAAACATATCCTTAGTCCTTTTCGTATTTCAGATGTTCTTGACCGCTGTCCGATGATCCACTCTCGATTACTTTGGTACCTTCCGCCAAGCTTATTGCTAAGCATACGTCAGTCTGGTACACAACATTGCATACATGATAGAGCCTATGGTGAAGCATAGGAACATCTTTCATTTCTCTCTATCTTCTCTTGTGGTCGGGCATTGAGCTTGACTCAACTTCACACCTTGTAGCACAGGCAAGAACCCTTTCTTTGCTCGATCCATTTTGAACTTTTTCAAAATTTTATCAAGGTATGTGCTTTGTGAAAGTCCTATTAAGCGCCTTGATCTATCTCTATAAATCTTGATGCCCAATATGTAAGCAGCTTCACCGAGGTCTTTCATTGAAAAACTTTTATTCAAGTATCCCTTTATGCTATCCAGAATTCTATATCATTTCCAATTAATAATATGTCATCTACATATAATATTAGAAATGCTACAAAGCTCCCACTCACTTTCTTGTAAATACAAAGCTTCTCCAAAAGTCTCAGATAAAACCATATGCTTTGATCACACTATCAAAGCGCTTATTCCAACTCCGAGATGCTTGCACCAGTCCATAAATGGATCATTGGAGCTTGCACACTTTGTTAGCACCTTTTGGATCAACAAAACCTTACGCTGCATCATATACAACTCTTCTTCTAGAAATCCATTCAAGAATGCAGTTTTGACATCCATTTGCCAAATTTCATAATCATAAAATGCAGCAATAGCTAACATGATTCGGACAGACTTAAGCATCGCCACGGGTGAGAAAGTCTCATCGTAGTCAACCCTTGAACTTGTTGAAAACCTTTCGTAACAAGTCGAGCTTTATAGACAGATTACATTACCATCGCGTCGGTCTTCTTCTTAAAGATCCATTTATTCTCATGGCTTGCCGATCATCGGGCAAGTCAACCAAAGTCCATACTTTGTTCTCATACATGGATCCCATCTCAGATTTCATGGCTTCTAGCCATTTTGCGGAATCTGGGCTCATCATCGCTTCCTCATAGTTCGTAGGTTCATCATGGTCAAGTAACATGACTTCCGAATAGGATTACCGCACCACTCAGTGCGGATCTTACTCGTAGACCCACGAGGTTCAAGAGAAACTTGATCCAAGTTTCATGATCAATATCATTAGCTTCCTCACTAATTGGTGTAGGTGTCACAGAACCGATTTCTGTGATGAACTACTTTCCAATAAGGGAGCTGGTATAATTACCTCATCAAGTTCTACTTTTCTCCCACTCACTTCTTTCGAGAGAAACTCTTTCTCTAGAAAGGATCCATTCTTAGCAACGAATGTCTTGCCTTCGGATCTGTGATAGAAGGTGTACCCAACTGTCTCCTTTGGGTATCCTATGAAGACACATTTCTCCGATTTAGGTTCGAGCTTATCTGGCTGCAGTTTCTTCACATAAGCATCGCAACACCAAACTTTAGGAAACGACAACTTTGGTTTCTTGCCAAACCACAGTTCATAAGGCGTCGTCTCAACAGATTTTGATGGTGCCCTATTCAATATGAATGTGGCCGTCTCTAAAGTATAACCCCAGAATGATAGCGGTAAATCAGTAAGAGACATCATAGATCGCACCATATCTAGTAAAGTACGACATTGACGCTCGACACACCATTTCATTGTGGTGTTCGGGTGGCGTGAGTTGCTAAACTATTCCACATTATTTCAAATGTAAACCAAACTCGTAACTCAAATATTCTCCTCCACGATCAGATCGTAGAAACTTTATTTTCTTGTTACGATGATTTTCCACTTCACTCTGAAATTCTTTGAACTTTTCAAATGTTTCAGACTTGTGTTTCATTAAGTAGATATACCCATATCTGCTCAAATCATCCGTGAAGGTGAGAAAATAACGATATCCGCCATGAGCTTCAACATTCATCGGGACCACATACATCTGTATGTATGATTTCCAACAAATCTGTTGCTCTCTCCATAGTACCGGAGAATGGTGTTTTAGTCATCTTGCCCATGAGGCACGGTTCGCAAGTACCAAGTGATTCATAATCAAGTGATTCCAAAACTCCATCAGTATGGAGTTTCTTCATGCGCTTTACACCGATATGACCTAAACGGCAGCGCCACAAATAAGTTGCACTATCATTATCAACTCTGCATCTTTTGGCTTCGACATTATGAATATGTGTATCACTACTATCGAGATTCAATAAAAATAGACCACTCTTCAAGGGTGCATGACCATAAAAGATATTACTCATATAAATAGAACAACCATTATTCTCTGATTTAAATGAATAACCATCTCGCATCAAACAAGATCCAGATATAATGTTCATGCTCAACGCGGCACCAAATAACAATTATTCAGGTCTAAAACTAATCCCGAAGGTAGATGTAGAGGTAGCGTGTCGACCGCGATCACATCGACTTTGGAACCGCTTTCCCACGCGCATTGTCACCTCGTCCTTGGCGATGCTCGCTTATTCCGTAGTCCTGCTTCGAGTTGCAAATATTAGCAATGTAACCAAGATCAAATACCCAAAGTGCTATCTGCGAGCTCTATTAAGGTACACATCAATAACATGTATATCACATATACCTTTGTTCACCTTGCCATCCTTCTTATCCGCCAAATACTTGGGGCAGTTCCGCTTCCAGTGACCAGTTTGCTTGTAGTAGAAGCACTCAGTTCCAGGCTTAGGTCCAGACTTGGGTTTCTTCTCTTGAGCAGCAACTTGCTTGCTGTTCTTCTTGAAGTTCCCCTTCTTCTTCCCTTTGCCCTTTTTCTTGAAACTAGTGGTCTTGTTGACCATCAACACTTGATGCTCCTTGATTTCTACCTCCGCAGCTTTTAGCATTGCGAAGAGCTCGGGAATTGTCTTATTCATCCCTTGCATATTATAGTTCATCACGAAGCTCTTGTATCTTGGTGGCAGTGATTGGAGAATTCTGTCAATGACGCTATCATCAGGAAGATTAACTCCCAGTTGAATCAAGTGATTATTATACCCAGACATTTTGAGTATGTGTTCACCTTGTAACTATTCTCCTCCATCTTGCAGCTATAGAACTTATTGGAGACTTCATATCTCTCAATCCGGCATTTGCTTGAAATATTAACTTCAACTCCCGAACATCTCATATGCTCCATGACGCTCAAAACGTCGTTGAAGACCCGGTTCTAAGCCGTAAAGCATGGCACATCGAACTATCGAGTAGTCATCGCTTTGCTCGCAGACGTTCTTAACATCGTCGGTTGCATCAGAGCAGTTCTGGCACCCAGCGGTGCTTCCGGGACGTAATTCTTCTCAGGCAGCAATGAGGATAATCCTCAAAGTTACGGACCCAGTTCGTAATTGCTACCATCATCTTTCAATTTTGCTTTCTCAAGGAACGATCAAAATTCAACGGAACAACAAAGACGAGCCATCTATCTACAACAAACATAGACAAGCAAAATACTATCAGTACTAAGTTCATGATAAATTTAAGTTCAATTAATCATATTACTTAAGAACTCCCACTTAGACAGACACATCTCTAGTCATCTAAGTGATCACGTGATCCAAATCAACTAAACCATAACCGATCATCACGTGAGATGGAGTAGTTTTTATGGTGAACATCACTATATTGATCATATCTACTATATGATTCACGCCGACCTTCGGTCTCCGTGTTCGAGGCCATATCTCGCATATGCTAGGCTCGTCAAGTTTAACTCGAGTATTCTGCGTGTGCAAAACTGGCTTGCACCCGTTGTAAATGGACGAGAGCTTATCACACCGATCATCACGTGGTTATGGGCACGACGAACTTTGGCAATGGTGCATACTCGTGGAGAACACTTCTTGATAATTTTTAGTGAGAGATCATCTTAAAATGCTACCATCAATCAAAGCAAGATAAGATGCATAAAGGATAAGCATCACATGCAATCAATATAAGTGATATGATATGGCCATCATCATCTTGTGCTTGTGATCTCCATCTCCGAAGCACCGTCGTGATCACCATCATCACCGGCGCGACACCTTGATCTCCATCGTAGCATCGTTGTCGTTTATGCCATCTATTGCTTCTACGACTATCGCTACCGCTTAGTGATAAAGTAAAGCAATTACAGGGTGTTTGCATTTCATACAATAAAGCGACAACCATATGGCTCCTGCTAGTTGCCGATAACTTCAGTTACAAAATATGATCATCTCATACAATAAAATATAGCATCACGTCTTGACCATATCACATCACAACATGCCCTGCAAAAACAAGTTAGACGTCCTCTACTTTGTTGTTGCAAGTTTTACGTGGCTGCTATGGGCTTAGCAAGAACCGTTCTTACCTACGCATCAAAACCACAACGATAGTTCGTCAAGTTAGTGTTGTTTTAACCTTCGCAAGGACCGGCGAGCCACACTCGATTCAGCTAAAGTGAGAGAGACAGACACCCGCCAGCCACCTTTAAGCACGAGTGCTCAGAACGGTGAAACCAGTCTCGCGAAGCGACGCTGTAATGTCGGTCCGGCCGCTTCATCTCACAATACCGCCGAACCAAAGTATGACATGCTGGTAAGCAGTATGACTTGTATCGCCCATAAATCACTTGTGTTCTACTCGTGCATATGGCATCTACGCATAGAACCAGGCTCGGATGCCACTGTTGGGGAACGTAGTAATTTCAAGAAATTTCTTACGCACATGCAAGATCATGGTGATGGCATAGCAACGAGAGGGGAGAGTATTGTCCACGTACCCTCATAGACCGTAAGCGGAAGCGTTATGACAACGCGGTTGATGTAGTCGTACGTCTTCACGATCCGACCGATTCAAGCACCGAACGTACGGCACCTCCGAGTTCAGCACACGTTCAGCTCGATGACGTTCCCCGGGCTCCGATCCAGCAAAGCATCGGAGATGAGTTCCGTCAGCACGACGGCGTGGTGACGATGATGATGTTCTACCAGCGCAGGGCTTCGCCTAAACTCCGCGACGATATGACCGAGGTGGAATATGGTGGAGGGGGCACCGCACACGGCAAAGGAACAATCCGTAGATCAACTTGTGTGTCCTAGGGTGCCCCCTGCCCCCGTATATAAAGGGGCAAGGGGGGGTGCGGCCGGCCCTAGGAGGAGGCGCGCCGGAGGAGTCCTACTCCCACCGGGAGTACGACTCCCCCCCTTTCCTAGTTGGATTAGGACTTGGGGGGAGGGAAAGAGGAAAGGGGGCGCCGCCCCCCCTCCTTCCTTGTCCTATTCGGACTAGGGGGGAGGGGGTGCGCGGCCTGCCCTAGCCGGCCCTCCTCTTCTCCCTCATGGCCCACTAAGGCCCATTTACCCCCGGGAGGGTTCCGGTAACCCCCCGGTGTTCCGGTAAAATCCCGATTTCACCCGGAACTATTCCGATGTCCAAACATAGGCTTACAATATATCAATCTTTATGTCTCGACCATTTCAAGACTCCTCGTCATGTCCGTGATCACATCCGGGACTCCAAACAAACTTCGGTACATCAAAACTTATAAACTCATAATAAAACTGTCATCGTAACGTTAAGCGTGCGGACCCTACGGGTTCGAGAACTATGTAGACATGACCTAGAACTATTCTCGGTCAATAACCAATAGCGGAACCTGGAGGCCCATATTGGTTCCTACATATTCTACGAAGATCTTTATCGGTCAAACCGCATAACAACATACGTTATTCCCTTTGTCATCGGTATGTTACTTGCCTGAGATTCGATCGTCGGTATCCAATACCTAGTTCAATCTCGTTACCGGCAAGTCTCTTTACTCGTTATGTAATGCATCATTCCGTAACTAACTCATTAGCTGCATTGCTTGCAAGGCTTATAGTGATGTGCATTACCGAGAGGGCCCAGAGATACCTCTCCGACAATCGGAGTGACAAAACCTAATCTCGAAATACGCCAACCCAACATGTACCTTTGGAAGACACCTGTAGTACTCCTTTATAATCACCCAGTTACGTTGTGACATTTGATAGTACCGAAAGTGTTCCTCCGGTAAACGTGAGTTGCATAATCTCATAGTTATAGGAACATGTATAAGTCATGAAGAATGCAATAGCAATATACTAAACGATCAAGTGCTAGGCTAACGGAATGGGTCATGTCAATCACATCATTCTCCTAATGATGTGATCCCATTAATCAAATGACAATACATGTCTATGGTTAGGAAACATAACCATCTTTGATTAATAAGCTAGTCAAGTAGAGGCATACTAGTGACGTTGTGTTTGTCTATGTATTCACACATGTATTATGTTTCCGGTAAATACAATTATAGCATGAATAATAAACATTTATCATGATATGAGGAAATAAATAATAACTTTATTATTGCCTCTAGGGCATATTTCCTTCAATTTGGTATCAGTTACCCTATCCGCGGCAAGCACATCCTTGACAGCGTTGATAGTCCACGCAGAAACAACAAACTTGTGCATAGGCGGCGGGCCTCCTGTCCCAGTGAAATCCATGGTGGACAGATCAAGACAGTCGACGTACATGAGCTGATTTAAAACAATTTTACAAAGAAAGAAATATCAGTTGCCATCATGAGTACTTTGTCGTAAAAAAACAGGATAATCTATGTTCCCATGATAATCAAGTTGATGTGCATGAATGTAATAGAAAAAAAGAAGAAGTTGCCTTCTGTATGTGCTAGTTGCCATCATAGTGTGATGGCAGTTGCCATATTGCCATGATGGCAGTTGCCATCATAGTGTGATGACAGTTGCCATACTAATATGATGGCAGTTGCCATATTGTCATTATGCCAGTTGCCATATTAAGGACAGTATAACCGCACCTAATCCCTGCCCTCACAGTGATTTGAGTTTTTGGCCGTCCGTTTTGCTGATCTGGGCATTTGTGTCCGTCGGATGAATGTCAGGCGCTGCTTTTGTGTAAACTGGCCACAACGTGGGCTTGCTGTCCGCAGGGCAGCTACTCCGGTGGCATTTTTGGACTCCTCTGATTGATTGGGCCTGGCACGGCCCATCTGCGATGCGTTCCAATACGCAGCGACGAAGGGATCACCAATAAAAAGACTATGAAGGGGCAGCGACCCTTCCCTGGCCGCGTTCTTCCTCCCTCCTGGCGGCTCGCTCCCTCCCTCCTCATCCCGATCCTCTGGACCGCGAGGACCTCGCCTCCCACCCTTGACCTCCGCTTCGCGTCCATGATTCATCCCTTTCCTCCCATCGCTCTCGCACTACCAACCCCTCTAGAAAAGCGTAACCGCGGTGGCGACTTGCCCGTGGCTCCTCTCCATCGGCCTCCCCGCCCTCCGCCTTCCCCGGCAACCGGCACCCCAGGATGGAGACGGCGGTGGCTGCTTGCCCCTGCTCCTCAGTCATCTGAGTAGCCTTTCTCCTTGGCAGTGGATTGATTTTCTGATGGCGGCGTAGTGTTATTTGTTTGCTCGGCGTTTTCATCAATTTGTGGAGCAGCGGCGGCCAACGGTTCACCCCTTGGATCTGTGGTAAAAGCAATTCCACTATTTGTTCTTTTCGCTCCTATCTTCTTCCTCCTATTCCATTTGGTTCCTCTGATCTGAATATTGCTCGAAAAGATAGAGGACTAGGATCTCGTTTTGTTCACAAACTGTGTTCCTGTATTTTTGGCAGGATCAATTGATACGAAATATTACAAGAAGCTCCGTGGTGTGATTGGCCCATCAGTGAATCTCCGGCTGTGGTAGTGCTTCTTGAATTACGTATATCGAATCCTCCCTCCTTTTCCCAAGCTAATTCCCGTCAGAAGTACTGTTCTGATTGGTGCTACAACAGGGTATATACAAGCTGGAGATATTTGGATGTTCTAATTTATTGCCATATGCCGCTGATTTCAGAAGAAGCAGATTATCACTTTGATTAAGTTATTGCAGGATAATTATGTGATGCAACAAGACAGGGTGCTGAATAATCAGAATTGTACTTTTCGATGGTTGAATACAAGTATACATATTATATTATGTGATGATGTACTTGTGTGAGGCTAATCGGCTATTGATTTCTTTTTTTCTTTCTACTTTGAATACAAATGTAGTTCTTGTAGAGCTGAGTTTGATGGACAATCTCCAAGGTTCACCAGAGCTACGAGAGTTCACATTCAGGTTCGGTTTGCTTCTCCATGGCTACCACTGCGGCCCTGCTTCATTGAGTTTGATACAAATTGTGATTTAGATTATGAATAAACACTTTTTAAGATGATTAGTGCCAATATAAACATGTTCGTGCTTATACCAATATATAATATAATAACGGCTAAGTTAAGATGATGCTTGTGCTTTTCTTACTATATATTATATGCAGGTTCAGTTCGCCTCCGCAAGGTACTGCTTGTCCTGCCGTCCTGGCGATTGACAATGGATGAAGAATGGACGTTGCCCATTTTGAATTTATTTATAAATCGAAGTGCTTTTCTGTAGTCCCATGTCGGTAAAACGACATTGTTTGATTCAAAGTATATGTTTTATGCTCTTTGAAATAAATCTGGCCATTATATCTTGTTTCATAGCTAATTTTGTACTTTCAGATGACTGGTTCATGGATCAAGAAGCTGGTAGGGTCAGACTCAGTGTTTACATGGGTTGTTCTGATCTAGAAACTTTTGTGCAAATGAATCGACATCGGGTTTTTTCCCGGCATAAATCAGTTTGTCACTCTTATTTCATGCATCACCCTGCTCCTCCAGTTGGAAGTTGTGGTAAAGTGCATGGTTACATAAACCAAGATCACATATTATTATTGTGTATTTATGTGTTTTTCATGCTGCCTCCATGTCACTCCATTGTGCCACCATTGAAATTACTGTAAAACAAATCATGAAGTTACTCTAAAACAAATCGCTAGATGTGCGTCCTTCTCATGAAATTACATGTTTTATTTTTCTATTTCTTGGATGAAGATTATTATGTTTTAACTGGGAATGAAGATAAATTTATTGCACATATGAAATCAGCATGCATTTTTTAATGAATTAGAACCTCTATCCAAGAACAAATAATTGCACCAATTGTACCATTCTCATGTCATCTTTGCACGTTGCTTTCAATGATATGCATTCGATTAAACATGCATCTTCTTTGCAGTTGCAACTTAGTCGCCCCAAGGGAACTTTATAGAGAAATGAAACTTCTAGGTCAACGGATTTTTTTTGTTTCCTATGATAGTAGTTTTTTACAGGGGATCCATGTTTGTTTCTCATTTTGGATATTGCCAACGATGTCTCTGATCTGTTCTAACATTATAAACTATTAGAAATATATGACCGGGACACTGGGTGATGTATTGGTTGATGTCAACTTGTGCCATTTTAGTGAAGAGATTGTAGTTCAACCTGGCAGCTGAATGACTTCAAAATTATCGTTCTTTTTTTATTATTTGCAGTTTAGAGTCTGTCCTTAATTTTTTTGGCGACAGGCTATGTGTTTCATGCCATCAATGTACGAAATTCCCTGTCATCCTATCGAAAAAATGGATGGGCGCGGCAACGCGCGCCTATCATGATCTAGTTGTCAATATGGCAGTTGCCATCTTGTTATGATCAGGTTGCCATGCATGAATAAAAGTGTGATAACAAAGAGTGTTCACAGAAAGGACTGGAAAAAAATACCATTAAATGCAGTCGACAACCCTTTTGGTACATCTTGCTTGAGAATGCATCGTGCAGGAAGTCGGCAATAAACTTACACCAGTTCATGTTCTTCACATTCTTCAGATCCGCCTGCACCGCACAAAATTTCAGACAAAAGGTTGCCGCATAAGAAATCAAATGGAAAAAAACATCGAAAACACTGGCAGTGACTACGTTTACACATGACATCGGAGCCAAAAGATTGAAGGAAAATAAAGTAGTAAAGATGGATCATTCACCAGGATGGGGAAGCATTTGTTGCTTGGGCGAAGAGAAGTGGTCGGCGCGAAAACAGCTGAGATGAGGTACATGAGTAGCTTCATCTTGAAAACATCTCCATGCGTCGTCATTGCCTACTGCGAATCTGCCAGTGCAGACGTGTTCGGCATGGATTCCAACCTAGGAAACAAACGGGGGAACATCGCTTCCTCGATCTCGTTATTGACCTTGTACGGGACTTTGATATGTCCACGAGGCACACCCAAAGTGCAGAACACAGATTCCTCATTCAACGGTAGTCTTCCACGTCCCGGAATCACGAATTCCCTGGAGGCGCGGTCGTAAATCTCACCAAGCCGCCGTGACATGGGGTTGACAAGGTTCGTGCACCGACATTCATCGAGCCCGTGATACCCATCTCAGCAGCAGCTCCTTCGATCGTCGGTGAATTTGTCACCAACGCGATCGACCGTTTTGGGAGGCTCATATAAAACGCTTTTCTTCTTCGCAAAAAAATGCATAAAAAGTGATCGATTAATGCCATGTTTTGCAATGTCATGAAATTTTAGTTCATGACAGACGACTGCAAGCTCGAGGTGCCAACTAGTAACATAAGCAGGAGGAGGGGGGATGTGTGGAAAGTTACCTCATCACCCTCTTTTCTCCGTCCAGTTGTCCGATTACGCTGTGGTGGATTCATGAAATCATCATCATCATTTTGATAATCACCACGAGCCATTCTGCTGAGATAGGAACAGACCAAATTGTCATGGTGGAAATGTAAATGCAAGAGGTAAGCAGTTGCCACCTAACAGAAAAATGTCAACTAGTGAATGCAAAAACATAACATGAACACACACGCACCCCTCCTATGATTGTCGAAAACATAAACGTGGCAAGTAAGCACATTGGTTGCATTATCAAAAAAAAGTGTACAGATCGTAAATGCACTTGAAAACAAAAATGTTGAAGTTGCCATGTTAGCCCAAGATAGTACGATAGAAAGTCACAAAATCCTCCACATCACAAAAACTAAGATGTGGCAGCTCACACCCTGTCCTAAAAATACACCAATCAAACGCCACCTGTTCAGCGGCAGAAATGTGCTAGGGTGAAATTGCCGTGTTGAAATGCAACACATACTACAAAAAAGCGATGAAACCACATCTAATCAAGAACCTGAAAATTGCCACACTGTGTTCAGATATCACAAAGTCATTGTGGCAAAACACAAAAATTGAGTCTGTAGTACAATGAATTTGCCACATTGTACTGACTGTAACATGGCAACAGACATGATGTGGTCAGCCAAAAACTTGCCACATGGAAAGCATATGTATGGAATCTGACACGATTGATATGCAAATTTGGTTGCCATATTATGCAGCCAATTTGCCACATTGTCCTATCTACAGTATGGCAACAGACAGTGTGTTCACATTCTATTTGCCACATGAATATACTATCCAAGTGGCAACAGGTACCCTTGATGTGCACATTAGTTGCCGTCCAGTGCAGTTGGCTGCTGAAACTGCATTGACTACCGATTTACTACACTTTACCATTCACACCGTGTGGTAACTATCACAAATCATTCAAAAAAATTAGTTGCCATAATGAAAAAGCATGTTTATGGCTACTATCACAGTAATTTAGCAAATTAGTTGCCACATGGAAGATCGTGTGTGTGGCAACTATCACAGTCATTCAATAAATTAGTTGCCACATGGGAAAGCTTGTTTGTGGCAACTATCACAGTCATTTCAGTAAGTTAGTTGCCGCATGGGAAAGCACGTTTGTGGCAACTATCACATTTGTTTAGGAAGTTAGTCGCCATACAATCATGATAGTTAATCAAACTACCAAGTTTGCCTCATACTACAGTTTCAAAAACCAACTAACTAGATCTAGGGTTCAATGGCAACTATAGTGACTTCAAATTCAACCTCAAAGTTCTCCCCCGACCTGATTGCAAACACCAATTCGAACCAATGTGCAACAAACAAACCGGGCGATACCTGCCCAATCCAAAGGCAAGACCAGTGCGTGCCTCTGGACAGGCATAACCACACCGACGAGGCCGCCACCGCGGCGTCAACGAAACTGCCTAGTGCCACCAAAAACGGCTAGCAGACGACTCCATCGCCGGCGGGAACGCCGACGCATCGCCAAATTGCCTAAATCTCTACGAATCTCGAGCGAGGAATCGAACAGGGAGGGAAGGAGGGAAAATGCAGGAAGGGATTGCGAGAGTTGTAGCGAGCATTACCTTCAACCCGTAGGCGCTCCGGCGAAGCCGCTCCGTTCTGGCGAGCACCACCGACGGCCGCGAACACCGTCGATTCTTCCGCCTCCCCGTCGCCTTCTCCCCTCGCCTTCTCCTCCAATGGTTTGAAATGCGAAGTGGGTTGTGCCAGTAACTGCGGTGCGGGGGTGAGTAAATGGAACCGTGAGGGAGAGGGGGGAGAGGTGTGCGATGTGTTTGACGTCAACCGCGGTCGGCGCGTGGCGTGCGGGCGCATAGCAGTTCCACCGCATGCCCCCGAGTGGCAACCGCTGACCGCGGGAGGGCAACCAACGTGCGGGCAAACTGTCTCACACACCGCACACGCGCTTCGTCCTACGTGGCGCAGAAAAACGACCGGACTGTGCCAAGATTCGTGCACAAAGTACCTAACGGTGATCGTTGCGTGTGGTCGAGATGGTGAACGCCCACACGTGTGGGCATTAACATTTCCGTATATTTATCACTTTAGCTACATGTCAGCTGACTGAGTTTAAGTTTTGGGTCAGTCGATTTATTTGGCCGTTGATTGCTGCTCCAAGATGCGTGCTAGTTTTTTTTGTGGGGTAGTTGTTGTTTTCTTGTTTTTTTTAACTCACACCGAACTTTATTTAAACCTCGCAACCAGAGATTTCGTCCGCTACAACCTGTAAGATACAGTCTGGTGGAACATGCATCCACACCTTACAGAGATTATTCGCCACACACTCCCTCGCTAACCGATGAGCTACATCATTGGCAGACCGTCTAACCCATGTAATTTTCCATCTATCCCTTGATTCCAACAATTGCTTCACCTCTTCAACGACGGGCCCGAGCGGTGATAAATCCTTCTCCTTGCTCTGCAATTTACATACAATCTCCCGGCAATCCATCTCTATATGAAGGTTTTGTACATTTAGATCCTGCGCGAGTTGTACTGCTCTTCTGCAGGCTAACAGCTCCACCATTGCCGGTTCTTTGCATTGCGGGAAAGCATGACAAGCTCCTCCTAGGAACGCCCCCTCCTGGTTTCGGAGCACTACACCTGCTCCTCCCCTGTCGCCAAGCTTGGAAATCGCCCCGTCTACATTAGCTTTCACCCACTCATCCTCTGGCGGGCACCACTTCTCCCTAGGGGCTGGATTATCGAGATTGCTCTTCTTTCTATGGATAGCTTGCCACTCACTCATTAATGCAAAAACCCTTCTCGCAATCCCATCAGCACCTTCGATTCTCTGCACATCTCTTGCGTTATTACGAGCCAGCCACAACGCATAAGTTCCTTGGACCATGACCGCCCTTTCATCATCCGATGCGTCCGCAAGCCAAGATAGGAGCCATCTCGCTAATGCATTCTGGGGGCTGACTGACTCCGGTGGGATCGCCACCGGCACCCCCAGCTCCGAACGCATTATCTTCCAGAACATTCTTGAATGAAAACAGTCCCAAAATCTGTGATAGTTCGTTTCCTCCCTGCCACAAGCCATGCAGAAAACTCCCTCTTTTATCTTCCTCCGTTTAAGCTCCGTGCCTACCGCCAGACCATTTTGTATCAAGCGCCACATGTGAGTTTTAACCTTTCCCGGCGCTATAGTATCCCACAAGCTAAGCCAAGCCTTATGATCAGCCATCGTTGATGAGGATTCCGGCTGGCCAGCTTTGAGGCTTTTCTGCGCCATCCGCAGATGATACGCCGAGCGCACTGAGAACACACCATTTTTGGTGTAGTTCCATGCCAAATAGTCCTGCATGGTTGGCCCTCCCACCGGGATACGCAAGATCTCCTCAGCCTCATCCGATGAGAACATGACACGCACCTTATCTTGATCCCAAGCACTCCTTTGCTCGTTAAGAAGGCCACACACTCTCGTTATTCCATGTATATATCTTTGGCCTAGTGGCCTTAGACTTCCCTTCCTAGGAATCCAGTTGTCATGGTGCACCTTGATTCTTGTCCCGTCTCCTATTCTCCAGATAAGACCATCGAGCAAAAGGTCCCTTCCATCAAGAATACTTCTGAAGGTGAAAGAGCCCCCATCCGGGCATGTTGCGTTTAGAATGGACCCCTCAATGAAATATTGAGCCTTTAAGACTTGAGCACATAAAGAGTCCGGAACCTGGAGTAGTCTCCAAGCTTGTCTTGCAAGCATGGCTTGGTTGAAGGCCTCCAGATCCCGAAAACCTAGCCCACCCTCATGCTTCCTCTTGCACATTTTCTCCCATGCAATCCAGTTTACCCTTTTTTGACCATTCGCTTCACCCCACCAGAAGTTCGAGGAGATAAGTGACAAATTACCGCACATTTTCTTTGTGAGTTGAAAACAGCTCATGTTAAAAGCTAGGGTGGACTGGAGTCCTGACTTTACAAGCACCTCTCTAGCCGTCTTGGACATCCCTTGTCCTTTCCATCCGGACACTTTTCCTCTCGCACTTTCTTCTACATACTTGAAAGTACCGTCCTTCGATTTCCCGACAACTGTGGGGAGCCCAAGATACCTTTCACCTAGAGCTTCCATTGCAATGCTGCTGACCTGTTGCACCTCTGCCTTCACATCATTGGAGCAGCCCTTTCCAAAAAATATTGCTGATTTTTGTAGATTAACTTTCTGACCCGAAGCCACCTCATAATCCTGCAATATACCACGGAGAACCTCAAAATTTTCTCGGGACCCCTCCAGGAAAACCACACTATCGTCGACGAACAAGAGATGGGTAACCGTAGGCCCATGTGACCCAAAAGATACTCCCTTCAGCCCTTTCTCCCACTATGCATTCTTCAACATCACAGAAAAACCTTCTACATAGAAGAGGAAGAGATATGGTGAGAGGGGGTCTCCCTGCCTAAGCCCACGCGAGGGTATAAACCTAGTAGAGAAACCCCCATTCAGCTTCACATAGAAAGTAGCTGATTTGACACATCTCATGATCATCTCCGTCCAGTGACTGGAGAAGCCAAACTTCAGCAAGATTTGTTCAAGAAAATCCCATTCCACCCTATCATAGGCTTTCATCATATCGAGCTTTACCGCACACAAAGGTTTCCTCCTCTTCCGCTTCCTTATTGCATGTACACACTCATATGCCACCAACCCACTATCGGTTATTAGCCTTCCAGGTACAAATGCGCTCTGTTCTTTGGAGATCATAAAAGGCAGTACCACCTTGAGCCGGTTAGCCAGTGCTTTCGCGGTGATTTTGTACAGAACATTACAGAGACTAATAGGTCAGAACTGCGAGAGAAGCTCCGGTGAGCTTACTTTCGGTATCATGATGATAACAGTGTCATTAAAGCCTGTCGGAGCCGCCATTCCAGCAAGAAACTCATGTATCGCATTGCACACATCATCTTTTACTAGCTCCCAATGCTTCTAATAGAACATGGCCGGAAGCCCATCCAGCCCTGGAGCCTTTGTAGGGCCCATCTGAAACAGGGCTACCTCAATTTCCTTGTCCGTAAAAGGAGCGTCCAGCTTACCATTCATCTCCGCCGTGACCACATTTTCAATATGCTGCAAAACCCTGGCTCCCCCATGCTATCCCTCGGATGCAAACAGTTGCGCATAGAACTGCGCAGCCATCACCCTCATTCCCTCGTCATCAGTACACCTTGATCCATCTTCTCTTTTTAGAGCCTTTACCGTGTTTTTCCTCTTGCGGTGAGACGCTCGATTCTGAAAATACTTAGTGTTTTGCTCTCCATAGGTAAGCCAGTCCACTCGGGATCTCTGCTTGTAATATACCTCCTCTCTCTCATATAACTCATGTAATTGGTCCTCAATATCTTTGATTTCCTGCCCATACCCCGTCCGCACATCACGCTCTTTCGCGTCAACCAACTGAACCTTCAAGTGAGCTATTTGTTTTTTGATAGATCTGAACACTTGGTGGCTCCACACCTGCATAGCTCTTGACGTGAGCCTGAAGTGACTGCATGCCGCCCCAAGTGCACCACTCGTCTGATTGGCTTGTTGCGCAGCGGCCCATGCACTAGCAATCATTGCTTCGTATCCTTCATGCCTGTTCCATGCTTCTTCATACATGAAAGGCCGTTGGCCTCCCTGGTGCCCCGCAGCCGGTGCCGCCTGCACCTTAACCACCAGCGCCTGATGGTCAGACTCCCTAGTCATAACATGTAGAACTTCAACCGATGGGTAGAGCTGAGCAAACTCGGCATTGCAAGTAGCCCTGTCCAAACGCACTTGTATGTTGTCGAGGTCGTCCCTCTTATTGTCCCAAGTAAAGGGGTAGCCCGAGAACCCAAGATCAGCAAGCCCACAGTCGGACAAGCATTCCGCAAAAGTTGTCGTTTGCCTCAAACTCCTCGGATTACCACCAATCTGCTCTTTTTGGAGAAGCGCTTCATTAAAGTCCCCCGCGCAAATCCACGGGAGGTTATCTTGTGAACGTAGGTAGTGAAGCACCTCCCACGTCTTCATCCTTCGCTCCACACACGGTTCACCGTAGATTCCAGTGAATCTAAAGGTGACCCCGTCAGCCACAATCTGTGCGTCGACATAGTATTGGCACCAAGGCCTCACTGTCACCTCCACCGACTCCTTCCACCACAACGCTAACCCCCCACTCTTGCCATTGCAATTAACAGCTACCCCATGTCTGAACCCTAAGCTGCACTTCAGTCTCTCCATAGCACGTGAGGTCTTTTTTGTTTCAGACAAGAATACCACCGCTGGGTTGTATGACCTGATCAGGTCCCTTAGCTTGCCCACTGTCGGGTCCAACCCCAACCCCCGACAGTTCCAGGCTAGGATGTTCATTGCTCCCGGCGGCCCTCCGTCCTGGGAGGGTCCGCCGAAGAACCATTGTTCTGTTCAATACGATCAAACACAGACGCGGTTTTTTGCCTCGTGTCTCGAACAAAAGTATCAATTCCCACCTGTCTATCCAGATCACCCTTAGCTACCTAGTGTTGTTTCGGTCTCCTTTTCCTCTCCATCTGAGCAAAATGTCTTGGACTATTTGGAGCTCGCCTTTCCACATAGTGCTCTGGCCTTGGTTTCCTCACATAGTACCCTTGCCTGCGCTCCCTCCCCCTGATCCGGCTCGATGATCCAGCTTCCCCATGATCCCACTGGCCGTACTGCTTGTACCTGCTCCTCAGTTCAACTTGCTTCTCTTGTTGCCTCTGTCGGAGCTCCGACCGCATATCTCTTTCTCTCTTCTGCTCAATCTCATCCCGCAGATCCCTTTCGCGATTTATCGGACCCCCTTGCATTTGCTATTTGTGGGCACCAATACCCTCATGCACCCGCTCGCCAACCTCGCCAGTGCGAGATGCAGCCGGAGCAGTTGGGGTTGTTTTTTTCTTGTTGTGTGATGTGTCCTGTATTGGCTGGACGTTTTTTGATTAACCCCTATTTTGGGGCAGTCGATTTCTTGTTGGGCTGAAGCCTGTTACATGTTTTCTTATTAGGCTGTTTGGTTGCGTTTTACTTCTGTTTTTGTTGATTTTATGGGTATATTTTGGATGTTGGGCGAATATAAAATATATACACATAAGTAATGTATAATTTGTGTGTAAATTGTAATTCTGTAAAAAAAACGCACTATTGTGTGCCACTATTTATTTGTTCTTAGATTTTGTTTTTGCAAAAGTTCCATTTTTATATGCTTATTCTTGCACATTTTTGAAAAACACAATTTTTATGTATATTTCACGCTAATTTTGTTAGTGTTTGTTTTAGATTATTTTCCCCATTTTCTTTGTTCTTAAATGGTAATACCAATGCCATATATGCATTCTTTCTTTTGTGGGCATTTTTGCTTTATTTTTTTATTCCAGATTTTTGTTTCTATGCATTTTTCCTTTTCCTTTTTTCTTTCCTTTTATTGGTTAGTTTTGTTTTTTGTGTGTTTTAGTTTTTTTTCTTTACACGTTTTTTTTGGATGTTGAGTGTGTGTAAATATAGGCACACAAGTAATACATGTATACATTATATTAGAGTATGGAAATTTCACTACTATATGTTTATTCTTACATATTATAAAAACTGTAATTTTTGTACTATTGTTGACAAAATTTTAGTTTTTAGGTTTTATTTCACTTTCTTTCTTATTTAAGGGTAATACCAATCACACTAATTTACTCTTTCTTTGAAACCTATTTTTTATGTAAATTCTACTAGTATATGTTAGTTCTTGCATAGCTATAAAAGTGCAATTTATGTGTAAATTATGTGCAAATTTACCATGATTTTTTTCCCATTTCCTTCTTCCTAAAGGTGGTACCAATGCCACTACTTCATTCTTTTTTAGAAAATGTTATATTTTTGTGTGTTTAAATAAGTATACACACAAGTACTATACAACATGTGTGTAAATTATAGTAGAGTGCAAAATTGCAATATTATATGTTCGTTGTTTGCATATTACTAAAAGTGCAATTTCAGTGCAAACTTTATTATTTTCATCTTGTTTTAGGTTTTTTTTCATTTCCTTTCTTCTTAAAGGATTTCATCCTTCCATAGAATTTTTTTTTATTGACTCCGTTTTTATTTTTATTTATTTTATTTCTTTTTTAGAGGCAATACCGATCTCATTCCACTAGTATATTATTTTATTTTATTTTTTGTTTTAGGGTCCGAGCCAGGCTGTAAAAACCTAAGCGCCTGTCAAATAATTGCCCTCATAACAAGGATAAACACTCACTAAATTTTAATGTAATGTGTGTGCGGTTCATACCGTTGTCTAAAAGTTGCATTACCATATGCTTATTTTTGCATATTATGAAACAATGCAATTTTCTATCATTGTTTGTTTTATCTACAGTCGCATATGCACGGGCATGCAGGTAGCTTTTCAGCCAACATGCCAAGCTAGCTCATGTGCAGATGTGCTTATAGGAACTACTAGTTAGGCGCAGAACTATGTAGAAGTACCATACATGTAGAGGTAGGACTACGTAAAAATTACTATGTACAAATATGCAGATGGTAGCTCGTCACGTGAGGACGTCATCCGATAGCAGGCTCGACTGAAATGATTTTGGGTCAGTCGATTGACCCAAAATTATTTCAGTCGACTGGGCTTTAGTCGCTCCCTATATTTATGGACATTCTTCCATAGCTACGCTAATGTAATGCAAATGAAGAAGAACCGTGGTTTTGTTGTCCTTGTGTATGGCTCCGTGTTACCCGGTGACTTGGTTGGCTCTTCAGGCCGTCCACGGTTACCGGGTTGCGGGCGGCGCGGTTGCGGATGCGACGTGTCGGTAGGTGGGCGAATCTTGGCTCGGTCTTCCGGTCACACTGGGACACATATTTATGGCGCAGCTCCACGCGGATTCAGTCAACTGTGATATCGGAGTGGCGAGATTGATGGTGAAACTCGCGTTGACTTCGGTCATGGCGGACGATGGCGACGTCCTTCGCATCCTCGTTGTAGTCTGACTCACCTCGCTCGGGTCGTTTTTGTTGGAAATATGAGCAATTTACCAAATGATTTTATTAAAAGAAATAGTAGATAAAGCATGACTAATATAACGGTGATAAAGCAAGTCATGCGATTTGACAAAGAGAAGGTAAACAACATCTGCATATATAATCTAGAACCGATCATCTCTAGAGCAGATAGTAGATCAAGATGCATAAGAGATAAGGTAAACATAAATGCGCATATATGAGTTTGAGCTAAACACATCTAGAATAGACACTAGATGAAGTTGCTTATACGACATAGAACCTAACATACGTAGGACAGAAACTAGAGCCAAGAACTGTAGTAGGACTTCTAACAGGAAGAAGAAGAACACGACGGCACAACAAAGCAGCAGGTTACCTGGACTTGGGGTCGGTGTCCTCGCCTGCCATGTCGTCGAGGAGATCGTGGACGTCGGGGAAGAAGTCGTCGTCGGGAAGTAGTCATCGGCGACCGGATCGTCCGTGATGAAGTAGCCAGTAGTCGCGCAGAGCGCTCCCCAAAAACCTTATCACCCTTCTCCCGTACAGGACTCAAAGAGTGCGGTTTCGGAGGCCTACTATCCCGACTCGCGGTGCACGCCGCAAGCCGGGATGAGGAAGACAGCGGTAGCTCAGGGAAAGGAACCGGTGGCGAGAGGAATGAGAAGTTCTGGTGCGTCTCTCTGAGAGGAGTGACCTCCCTTTTATAGGCGCAAGAGAAGGAGGCGAACAGGCTGCGGCGGGAGGTGAAGCAATGGAGGGAGACAAAATGAACAGGCAGCACGCGAAGAGGTGCGCGCCGTTCATTCGTATTCACGCTCCACTACAGCAAAACGTTTCAGCTCCCGTGTGACCGTTCGTATACCCGTCGTGCGTGGCAAAAATTTAGACATCGGCTCGGCTCATTCCCGCAACCCGCAACCCGCAACCCGCGTCGTGACGAGGCGTGGCGTGGCGAGGCGGGCGGCGGAGGAGGAGCGCGCGTGGATGTCCCTCTTGTTCTCATGCTCATACAAGTGGGGAAGGAGCCTCCCTTATAAAGAGGTCCAACTCCCTCTAAACTAGCAATGTGGGACTAAACTTTAGTTCCACCTCTTGCCTTGCACAAATGGGCTGCGTGGGCCTCTAGGATTTATTAGGAATTTCTGAAATAGTTATTGGGCTGCCCCAATATAGACTAAATTCCAGCAATCCCCCACCAGATCCCAGAGGCACACAGAATTTGCCTTTGGTTCCAAAACATTGTTTTATATACCGGTACTGCAGTGGAGACTGTTAAGTTGAACTTCCACCTAGAACTCTATGCTACACTAGTAAGCAACTTGAAAAGTGGACTGGGTCTTGAACTGCAAGTTTTCTGCGAATCTAGCTTCACATAAAGCCTTGACCGATACGTGGCTACCGTGGAGCTTCCCCGCGGGTGGAGCTTATGCTCATACTCCGTGATCTTTCATGAGTTTACTAGAGAGAACCCTACTCTCATAGATTGCGACGTTTGACAATCAGACTCATATAGGTGTGTTCTTCAAAAGATGTTCTGCAGGACAACATCTCTGCTTCAAAGAGCCACTTAGAACACATTAAGATATACATCAACCTGCCATGCAGATTAGGAGAGTATTGCATCTTCATGGAGTGGTATTTTTAATAGTAAGGATACTCTCCTCCCAGTTGACCAACAGCTTGTCTTCCACATCTAATTCACGGGATCTCCGATCACAAAGAATAGGTTACCACTGTGAACAACTCATATTGTGGGTCTCATTCCCATCTCCCTCGATGCATTATCTATCACATTACGTGATAAACCCTTAGTAAAAGGATCTGCCAGATTTTTAGATGTTTGGATATAATCCAATGCAATAACTCCGGAGTTTCTCATTTTTCTGACAGACTTTAACCTTCTCTGAACGTGTCTTGATGACTTCATGTTATCCTTAGAACTGTTCACTTTCGTGATCACAGTTTGATTGTCACAGTTCATAAGGATACCCGGTACAGGTTTCTCAACAACCGGCAAGTCATTCAAGAGCCGGCGAAGCCAATTTGCTTCGATCGTAGCTGTATCTAGTGCTGTGAGTTCTGCTTCCATAGTTGACCTCGTTAAGATGGTCTGCTTGCAAGACTTCCAAGAAACAGCGCCACCTCCATGAGTGAACACATATCCGCCGTGGCCTTTATCTCATCAAGATCTCGAGATCCAGTTTGAGTCACTATACCCTTCAAGCACATTTGGGTGCCCGGTGTAGTGAATTCCATAATTCTGATGGTTTTCAAATAACGCAAAACTCTCTCTAGAGCTTTCCAATGCACATCTCCGGTTTTGAGACAAACCGGCTCAGCTTGCTAACAGAAAAGAGATGTCAGTCTTGTAGCAGCAGCTAAGTACATAAGCGAGCCAATAATCTGAGAATACTTCAATTGATCTCTAGCAATTCTTCGATTCTTCGAAGCAAAGACGCTAGCATCATATGGTGTTGGAGAGGGCTTGCGGTCACTATAGCCAAAGCGACTCAAGATCTTTTCCACATAGTGAGGTTGAAGCAATGTAATCCCACCATCATCATCTCTCAACAACTTGATGTTGAGAATGACATCAGCCACTCCTAAATCCTTCATCTCAAAACAGCGAGATAGGAAATCCTTGACCTCCTTAATAACATTCAGATTTGTTCAAAATCAGTATGTCATCAACATACAAGCAAAGCATAACTCCCTCGCCCCCACCATGGCGATAGTACACACATTTGTCACCGTTCACAACAAAGCTGCGTTGTTAAAGTTCTTCGAACTTCTCATGCCATTGTTTGGGTGCTTGCTTGAGTCCGTACAAAGACTTCAAAGAACTTGCACACTTTCCTTCCTCGACCATCTATTACAAACCCATCTGGTTGTTCCATATAAATTTCCTCATCCAACTCTCCATTCAGAAAAGCAGTCTTAACATCCATTTGATGAACGAGAAGACCATGTGAGGCAGCTAGTGAAAGTAGAACTCGAATAGTGGTCAGTCGAGCCACAGGTGAGTAAGTATCAAAGAAATCTTCACCTTCCTTTTGGGCATAACCCTTAGCCACGAGCCGAGCCTTGTACTTTTGAATAGTACCATCAGGCCTAAGCTTCTTCTTGAATACCCATTTGCATCCTATAGGTTTGCACCCATAAGGACGATCGTTATCTCCCAAGTTTCATTCGCCAAGATGGAATCCATCTCGCCATCTAACTGCTTCCTTCCAAGAGTCAAGATCTTGGATGCATAGGCCTCTGAAATAGAACTGGGAGTGTCATCTATGAGATACACAAGAAAATCATCACCAAAGGACTTTGCAGTCCTCTGTCTCTTGCTCCTAATAGGAACTTCATTGTTCTCCTCCACAGGGCTTTCAAAGCGTTCCATCGAAATGGCAGGTTCGGTAATTGTGGCGGTTCTGATTCGATGAACTAGGCATCTCCGATTAGATGAGGTAGCCATATCCTTCATGGGAAAGATATCTTCAAAGAAAGTCGCATCATTCGACTCCATGATCGTGCCGACATGCATGTCGGTACCTCAGATTTTACAACCAAGAATCTATAGCCAATGCTATGAAAAGCATATCCCAAGAAAACACAATCCACGTCTTTGGTCCAAGTTTCCGCTTCTTTGAATTGGAACATTGACTTTCGCCAAACAACCCCAAGTTCGCAGATAAGAGAGTTTTAACCTTTTCTTCTCCCATTCCTCGAATGGAGTTATCTCTTTGTTCTTTGTGGGAACTCGATTTAGGACATGACATGCTGTCAATATCGCCTCCCCACCATGCCTTGAGAGACCCGATGTGTCTAACATGGCGTTAACCAAATCAGTTAGAGTACGGTTCTTTCTTTCGCCACCCCATTTGGTGGGGTGAGTAGGAGGCGTCCTCTCATGGATTATACCATGTTCCGCATAAAAGCATCAAATTCATTGGAAAAATACTCTCCACCACGGTCGGACCTAAGCCTCTTGATTTTCCGATCAAGTTGGTTTTCCACTTCAGCTTTATAGATCTTGAAAAGTTCAAAGCCTCATCCTTAGATTTCGAAGATACACACAACAGTATCTAGTGGAGTCATCAATTAATGTCATGAAATATTTCTTTCCACCTTTTGTCAAAACACCATTCATTTCACATAGATCTGAATGTATAAGTTCTAGTGGTGCAAGATTTCTTGTCTCTGCGATCACGTGAGATTCTGAGGCTGCTTAGCTTGCACACACTTGACACTTAGATCCCTTAACGGTGGTGAAACTAGGGATTAAGTTCAACTTCGCTAGTCGCGACATGCAACCAAAGTTAACATGACAAAGTCGGAATGCCACACATTTGATTCACTATTGTTGCAAATATGATTAACAACTTTATTGCAAATGTCCGATAAGGATAAACAAGCAGACCTCCGACTCATAGCCTTTACCAACAAAGGTTCCATACTTGGATATTACAAATTTATTCGACTCAAAGACAAGCTTATAGCCATCTCTACACGTAAGAGATCCGCTAATAAGATTTTTATTGACGGAGGGACATAATGCACGTTCTTCACCGCACAATCTTCCCCAAGTAAACTTCAGATCGACCGTGCCAACACCACGAGCGAAGCACTTGAACCATTGCCCATCAAGACGGTTGAAGTCCCCGCGGTCCGATAAGACGAAAACATGGAAATATCACCGCATACATGCACATTAGCACTGTGTCAATCAACCAATCGGAGAATGACATCTTTGAAAGAATAGTGGAAATATACCATACCCAACATCCTTCATGTCAATGTCTCCGATAACAACATTAGCGGTCTTGCCGCCTTTCCCAGGATGACGCTTGTCATAGCGATTGGGGCAACTAGGAGCCCAATGATCAGGATCTCCACACACATGACAAGCACCTTTCTTCTTGTCATTCTTCTTCTTGAAGTCCGTGTCCTGCACAGCCTTGTTCTTCCCATCAAACTTTCCTTTACCATCAAACTTGCCCTTGTTCTTGAACTTGTGGGAATTGGAAGTTTTCTTCCGCACAGATTGGCACTAGATCCTCCTCAATACCTCGAGCACGTGTGTCCTTTGCTCTCGCCTTTTCTTCCACATCAAGAGTGCCAATGAGATCCGGAACGGAAAACTCCTGTCTCTTATGCTTCAGTAAGGTAGCAAAGTTCCTCCACGAAGGAGGAAGCTTAGTGATGATACCCCCGGCAACAAACTTGTCCGGTAGGATACAATTGAAGTGCTCAAGTTCTCTAGCAAATGATCAGATCTCGTGAGCCTGCTCAACCATGGAGCGCTCTTCAGTCATCCTGTAATCATAGAATTGCTCCATGATGTACAGCTCAGTGCCGGCATCCGAGACCCCAAACTTGGCCTCGAGTGCGTCTCACATATCTTTTCCATTGTCAATTGATGCATAAGCATCAACTATGTTTTCACCAAGAACACTCAAGAGAGCAGCCTTAAACAAGGTATCCATTTTCTGAAAAGCTTGTGCCTGTTGGGCATCTTGCTCTCCTTCAGGTTTGCCAAGAGTGGCGTCATAGCAACTCATGGTTTGAAACCATAAGACTGCTCTCACGCGCCACCTCTTATAGTGGATACCCTCAAACATAGGAGGTATCATGGAAGCAGCAAAACCATTCGAGGTAAATTGCCTATAATAAGGTTTTTGGATTGTTGGAAATATGAGCAATTTACCAAATGATTTTATTAACAGAAATAGTAGATAAAGCATGACTAATATAACAGTGATAAAGCAAGTCATGCGATTTGACAAAGAGAAGGTAAACAACATCTGCATATATAATCTAGAACCGATCATCTCTAGAGCAGATAGTAGATCAAGATGTTGGGGAACGTAGTAATTTCAAAAATTTTCCTACGCACACGCAAGATCATGGTGATGTATAGCAACGAGAGGGGAGAGTGTTGTCTACATACCCTTGTAGACCCGGCGAAGCGATCACAACGTAGAGGAAGTAGTCGACGTTCTCCTCGCGATCCGACCGATCCGGCGCGTTACTCGGCGCCCGAGTTCTTGACACACGTACAGCTCGATGACGTCCCTCAGACTCGATCCAGCCGAGTGTCGAGGGAGAGTTCCACAAGACGACGTGCAGGACGATCTTGATGTTTCACGGCGCAGGGCTTCGCTTAAGCTTCGCATGACAGTATAACCGAGGTGGAATATGGTGGAGGGGGCACCGCACACGGCTAAGGAACGATCTCACGATCAACTTGTGTGTTCCAAAGTGCCCCCCTGCCCCCGTATATAAAGGAGCTAGGGGGGAGGGGGCCGGCGGCCAAAGGAGGGCGCGCCAGGGAGTCCTACTCCCTCTGGGAGTAGGATTCCCCAATCCTAGTCCAACTAGGATTCCTGAGAGGGAAAAAGAGAGAGGGGCGGCCCCTTCTCCTAGTCCTAATAGGACTAGGGAAGGGGGGGAGGCGCGCAGCCCTCTTGGGCTGCCCCTTCTCCTTTCCACCAAGGCCCATAGTGGCCCATTTACCTCCCGGGGGGTTCCGGTAACCTCCCGGTATTCCATAAATTCCGCCGCCGGAACCATTCGAACTCCAAACATAGGCTTCCAATATATCAATCTTTATGTCTCGACCATTCGAGACTCCTCGTCATGTCCGTGATCACATCCGGGACTCGAACTCCTTCGGTACATCAAAATACATAAACTCATAATAAGCATCATCGAAACCTTAAGCGTGCGGACCCTACGGTTCGAGAACAATGTAGACATGACCTAGAACCATTCACGGTCAATAACCAACAGCGGGACCTGGATGCCCATATTGGTTCCTACATATTCTACGAAGATCTTTGTCGGTCGGACCGCATAACAACATATGTTGTTCCCTTTGTCATCGGTATGTTACTTGCCCGAGATTCGATCGTCGGTATCCAATACCTAGTTCAATCTCGTTACCGCAAGTCTCTTTACTCGTTCCGTAATACATCATCTCACAACTAACTCATTAGTTGTAGTGCTTGCAAGGCTTGAGTGATGTGCATTACCGAGAGGGCCAGAGATACCTCTCCGACTATCGGAGTGACAAAACCTAATCTCGAAATCGCCAACCCAACATCGCCTTTGGAGACACCTGTAGTACTCCTTTATAATCACCCGATTACGTTGTGACGTTTGGTAGCACCAAAGTGTTCCTCCGCAAACGGAGTTGCATAATCTCATAGTTACAGGAACATGTATTTGTCATGGATAAAAGCAAGTAGCAACATACTAAACGATCGTGTGCTAAGCTAAGGGAATGGGTCATGTCAATCAGATCATTCTGCTAATGATGTGACCTCGTTAATCAAATAACAACTCCTTGTTCATGGTTAGGAAACATAACCATCTTTGATTAACAAGCTAGTCTAGTAGAGGCATACTAGTGACATGTTGTTTGTCTATGCATTCACACATGTATCATGTTTCCGGTTAATACAATTCTAGCATGAATGATAAACATTTATCATGAAATAAGGAAATAAATAATAACTTTATTATTGCCTCTAGGGCATATTTCCTTCAGTCTCCCACTTGCACTAGAGTCAATAATCTAGATCACATCACCATGTGATTAACATCGATAGTTCACATCATCATGTGATTAACACCCATAGTTCACATCGCCATGTGACCAATACCCAAAGGGTTTACTAGATTCAGTAATCTAGTTCACATCGCTATGTGATTAACACCCAAAGAGTACTAAGGTGTGATCATGTTTTGCTTGTGAGAGAGTCTTAGTCAACGGGTCTTTCTCATTCAGATCCGTTATGTATTTTGCAATTTTTCTATGTCTACAATGCTCGCATTTAAGCTACTCTAGCTAATTGCTCCCACTTTCAATATGTATCTAGATCGAGACTTAGAGTCATCTAGATCGGTGTCAAAACTTGCATCGACGTAACCCTTTACTTATTTAACCTTTTGTCACTTCCATAATCGAGAAACATATCCTTATTCTACTAAGGATAATTTTGACCGCTGTCCAGTGATCTACTCCTAGATCACTATTGTACTCCCTTGCCAAACTCAGTGCAGGGTAAACAATAGATCTGGCACACAGCATGGCATACTTTATAGAAACTATGGCCAAGGCATAGTGAATGACTTTCATTCTCTTTCTATCTTCTGCTGTGGTCGGGTTTTGAGTCTTACTCAATTTCACACCTTGTAACACATGCAAGAACTCTTTCTTTGACTGTTCCATTTTGAACTACTTCAAAATTTTGTCAAGGTATGTACTCATTGAAAAAACTTATCAAGCATCTTGATCTATCTCTATAGATCTTGATGCTCAATATGTAAGTAGCTTTACCGAGGTCTTTCTTTGAAAAACTCCTTTCAAACACTTCTTTATGCTTTGCAGAATAATTCTACATTATTTCCGATCTACAATATGTCATTCACATATACTTATCAGAAATGCTGTAGTGCTCCCACTCACTTTTTAGTAAATACAGGCTTCACCGTAAGTCTCAGATAAAACTATATGCTTTGATCAACTCATCAAAGCGTATATTCCAACTCCGAGATGCTTGCACCAGTCCATAGATGGATCGCTGGAGCTTGCACACTTTGTTAGCTCCTTTGGATCGATAAAACCTCCTGGTTGCATCATATACAACTCTTCTTCCGTAAATCCATTCAGAATGCGTCTTTACATCCATTTGCCAAATTTCATAATCATAAAATGCGGCAATTGCTAACATGATTCGGACGGACTTAAGCATCGCTACGGGTGAGAAGGTCTCATCGTAGTCAATCCCTTGAACTTGTCGAAAACCTTTTGCGACAAGTCGAGCTTTATAGACGATAACATTACCGTCGGCGTCGGTCTTCTTCTTGAAGATCCACTTGTTTTCTATTGCTTGCCTACCCTCGGGCAAGTCAACCAAAGTCCATACTTTGTTTTCATACATGGATCCCATCTCAGACTTCATGGCCTCAAGCCATTTTATGAATCTGGGCTCACCATCGCTTCTTCATAGTTCGTAGGTTCATCATGATCTAGTAGCATGACTTCCGAACAGGATTACCGTACCACTCGGTGCGGATCTTACTCTGGTTGATCTACGAGGTTCGTAGTAACTTGATCTGAAGTTTCATGATCAACATCATCAACTTCCTCGCTACTTGGTGCAGATGTCTCGTAAACTGGTTTCGCGACGTACTACTTTCAAGTAAGGAGAAGGTACTATTACCTCATCAAGTTCCACTTTCCTCCCACTCACTTCTTTCGAGAGAAACTCCTTCTCTAGAAAGGATCCATTCTTAGCAACAAATGTCTTGCCTTCGGATCTGTGATAGAAGGTGTACCCAACTGTTTCCTTTGGGTATCCTATGAAGACACATTTTTCCGATTTGGGTTCGAGCTTATCAGGTTGAAGCTTTTTCACATAAGCATCGCATCCCCAAACTTTAAGAAATGACAACTTGGGTTTCTTGCTAAACCACAGTTCATATAGTGTCGTCTCAACGGATTTAGATGGTGCCCAATTTAACGTGAATGCAGCTGTCTCTAATGCATGATCCCAAAACGATATTGGTAAATCAGTAAGAAACATCATAGATTGCACTTTATCCAATAAAGTGCGGTTACAATGTTTGGACACACCATAACATTGTGGTGTTCCAGGTGGCGTGAGCTGTGAAACTATTCCACATTGTTTTAGTTGAAGACCAAACTCAGAACTCAAATATTTGTCTCCGCGATCGATCGTAGAAATCTTATTTTCTTGTCACGATGATTTTCCACTTCACTCTGAAATTCTTTGAACCTTTCAACTATTTCAGACTTATGTTTCATCAAGTAGATATACCCATATCTGCTCAAATCATCTGTGAAGGTCGAAAATAATGATACCCACCATGAGCCTTAACACTCATTGGATCGCATACATCGGTATGTATTATTTCCAATAAGTCGGTTGCTCGCTCCATTGTTCGGAGAACGGAGTTTTAGTCATCTTGCCCATGAGGCATGGTTCGCAAGCATCAAGTGATTCATAATCAAGTGATTTCAAAATCCCATCAGCATGGAGTTTCTTCATGCGCTTTACACCAATATGACCTAAACGGCAGTGCCACAAATAAGTTGCACTATCATTATTAACTTTGCATCTTTTGGTTTCAATATTATGAATATGTGTATCACTACGATCGAGATCCAATGAACAATTTTCATTGGGTGTGTAACCATATAAGGTTTTATTCATGTAAACAGAATAACAGTTTATTCTCTTACTTAAATGAATAACCGTATTGCAAAAACACGATCAAATCATATTCATGCTCAACGCAAACACCAAATAACATTTATTTAGGTTCAACATTAATCCCGAAAGTATAGGGAGTGTGCGATGATGATCATATCAATCTTGAAACTACTTTCAATACACATCGTCACTTCACCCTTAACTAGTTTCATTTTATTCGCAACTCCGTTTGAGTTACTACTCTTAGCAACCGAACCAGTACCAAATACCGAGGGGTTGCTATAAACACTAGTAAAGTACACATCAATAACATGTATATCAAATATACCTTTGTTCACTTGGCCATCCTTCTTATCCGCCAAATACTTGGGGTAGTTACGCCCAAATGACCAGTCCCTTTGCGGTAGAAGCACTTAGTCTCGTGCTTAGGTCCAGACTTGGGCTTCTTCACTTGAGCAACAACTTGCTTGCCGTTCTTCTTGAAGTTCCTTCTATCCCTTTGCCCTTTTCTTGAAACTAGTGGTCTTGTTTACCATCAACACTTGATGTTCTTTCTTGATTTCTACCTTCATTGATTTCATCATCATGAAAAACTCGGGAATCATTTTCATCATCCCTTGCATACTATAGTTCATCACGAAGTTCTAATAACTTGGTGATGGTGACTAGAGAATTCATCAATCACTATCTTATCTCGGAAGATTAACTCCCACTTGATTCAAGCGATTGTAGTACCTGCACAATCTGAGCACATGCTCACTAGTTGAGCGATTCTCCTCCATCTTTTAGCTATAGAACTTGTTAGAGACTTCATATCTCTCAACTCGGGTATTTGCTTGAAATATTAACTTCAATTCTGGAACATCTCATATGGTCCATGATGTTCAAAACATCTTTGAAGTCCCGATTCTAAGCCATAAAGCATGGTGCACAAAACTATCATGTAGTCATCATATTGAGCTAGCCAAACGCTCATAACGTGCGATCCGCTCCTGCAATAGGTTTGTCACCTAGCGGTGCATCAAGGACATAATTCTTCTACTGCAAGCAAAGCAATGAGGATAAACCTCAGATCACGGATCAAATCCGCATCATTGCTACTAACATTTTTCAATACAATTTTTCTAGGAACATATCAAAATAAACATATGAAAGCAACAACGCGAGCTATTGATCTACAACATAATTTGCAAAATACTACCGGGACTAAGTTCATGATAAATTTAAGTTCAATTAATCATATTACTTAAGAACTCCCACTTAGACAGACATCTCTCTAGTCATCTAAGTGATCACGTGACCCAAATCAACTAAACCATAACCGATCATCACGTGAGATGGAGTAGTTTTCAATGGTGAACATCTTATGTTGATCATATCTACTATATGATTCACGCCGACCTTTCGGTCTCCGTGTTCGAGGCCATATCTGCATATGCTAGGCTCGTCAAGTATAACCTGAGTATTCGCGTGTGCAAAACTGGCTTGCACCCGTTGTAGATGGACGAGAGCTTATCACACCCGATCATCACGTGGTGTCCGGGCACGATTTAACTTTGGCAACGGTGCATACTCAGGGAGAACACTTCTTGATAATTTAGTGAGAGATCATCTTATAATGCTACCGTCAATCAAAGCAAGATAAGATGCATAAAAGATAAACATCACATGCAAATCAATATAAGTGATATGATATGGTCATCATCATCTTGTGCTTCGTGATCTCCATCTCTGCAGCACCACCATGATCACCATCGTCACCGGCGCGACACCTTGATCTCCATCGTAGCATCGTTGTCGTCTCGCCAATCTTATGCTTCTACGACTATCGCTACCGCTTAGTGATAAAGTAAAGCATTACAGGGCGATTGCATTTCATACAATAAAGCGACAACCATATGGCTCCTGCCAGTTGCCGATAACTTCGGTTACAAAACATGATCATCTCATACAATAAAATATAGCATCACGTCTTGACCATATCACATCACAACATGCCCTGCAAAAACAAGTTAGACGTCCTCTACTTTGTTGTTGCAAATTTTACGTGGCTGCTACGGGCTTTAGCAAGAACCGTTCTTACCTACGCATCAAAACCACAACGATAGTTTGTCAAATAGACTCGCTTTAACCTTCACAAGGACGGGCGTAGCCACACTCAGTTCAACTAAAGTGAGAGAGACAGACACCCGCCAGTCACCTTTAAGCAAAGTGCTCGTAGCGGTGAAACCAGTCTCGCGTAAGCGTACGCGTAATGTCGGTCCGGGCCGCTTCATCTCACAATACCGCTGAACCAAAGTATGACATGCTGGTAGGTAGTATGACTTGTATCGCCCACAACTCACTTGTGTTCTACTCGTGCAAAACATCAAACCATAGAAAAACCTAGGCTCGGATGCCATTGTTGGGGAACGTAGTAATTTCAAAAATTTCCTACGCACACGCAAGATCATGGTGATGTATAGCAACGAGAGGGAGAGTGTTGTCTACATACCCTTGTAGACCAAGCGAAGCGATCACAACGTAGAGGAAGTAGTCGACGTTCTCCTCGCGATCCGACCGATCCGGCGCCGTTACTCCGGCGCCCCGAGTTCTTGACACACGTACAGCTCGATGACGTCCCTCGTACTCGATCCAGCCGAGTGTCGAGGAGAGTTCCGTCAAGACGACGGCGTGGCAGGACGATCTTGATGTTTCACGGCGCAGGCTTCGCCTAAGCTTCATGACAGTATAACCGAGGTGGAATATGGTGGAGGGGGCACCGACACGGCTAAGGAACGATCTCACGATCAACTTGTGTGTTCCAAAGTGCCCCCCTGCCCCCGTATATAAAGGAGCCAGGGGGGAGGGGGCCGGCGGCCAAAGGAGGGCGCGCCAGGGAGTCCTACTCCCTCTGGGAGTAGGATTCCCCCCCCCAATCCTAGTCCAACTAGGATTCCCGGAGGGGGAAAAGAGAGAGGGGGGCCGGCCCCTTCTCCTAGTCCTAATAGGACTAGGGAAGGGGGGGAGGCGCGCAGCCCTCTTGGGCTGCCCCTTCTCCTTTCCACCAAGGCCCATAGTGGCCCATTTACCTCCCGGGGGGTTCCGGTAACCTCCCGGTATTCCGGTAAATTCCCGTTTTCGCCCGGAACCATTCCGAACTCCAAACATAGGCTTCCAATATATCAATCTTTATGTCTCGACCATTCCGAGACTCCTCGTCATGTCCGTGATCACATCGGGACTCGAACTCCTTGGTACATCAAAATACATAAACTCATAATAAGCATCATCGAAACCTTAAGCGTGCGGACCCTACGGTTCGAGAACAATGTAGACATGACCTAGAACCATTCACGGTCAATAACCAACAGCGGGACCTGGATGCCCATATTGGTTCCTACATATTCTACGAAGATCTTTGTCGGTCGAGACCGCATAACAACATATGTTGTTCCCTTTGTCATCGGTATGTTACTTGCCGAGATTCGATCGTCGGTATCAATACCTAGTTCAATCTCGTTATCGCAAGTCTCTTTACTCGTTCCGTAATACATCATCTCACAACTAACTCATTAGTTGTAGTGCTTGCAAGGCTTGATGATGTGCATTACCGAGAGGGCCCAGAGATACCTCTCCGACTATCGGAGTGACAAAACCTAATCTCGAAATCGCCAACCCAACATCGCCTTTGGAGACACCTGTAGTACTCCTTTATAATCACCCGATTCGTTGTGACGTTTGGTAGCACCAAAGTGTTCCTCCGCAAACGGAGTTGCATAATCTCATAGTTACAGGAACATGTATTTGTCATGGATAAAAGCAGTAGCAACATACTAAACGATCGTGTGCTAAGCTAAGGGAATGGGTCATGTCAATCAGATCATTCTGCTAATGATGTGACCTCGTTAATCAAATAACAACTCCTTGTTCATGGTCAGGAAACATAACCATCTTTGATTAACAAGCTAGTCTAGTAGAGGCATACTAGTGACATGTTGTTTGTCTATGCATTCACACATGTATCATGTTTCCGGTTAATACAATTCTAGCATGAATGATAAACATTTATCATGAAATAAGGAAATAAATAATAACTTTATTATTGCCTCTAGGGCATATTTCCTTCACAAGATGCATAAGAGATAAGGTAAACATCGTCTGCATATATGAGTTTGAGCTAAACACATCTAGAACAGACACTAGATGAAGTTGCTTATACGACATAGAACCTAACATACGTAGGACAGAAACTAGAGCCAAGAACTGTAGTAGGACTTCTAACAGGAAGGAGAAGAACACGTACGACACAACAGCAGCAGAAGCGCTGGACTTGGGGTCGGTGTCCTCGCCTGCCATGTCGTCGAGGAGATCGTGGACGTCGGGGAAGAAGTCGTCGTCGGGGAAGTAGTCGTCGACGACCGGATTGTCCATGATGAAGCAGCCAGTAGTCGCACAGAGCGCTCCCCAAAAACCTTATCACCCTTCTCCCGTACAGGACTCAAAGAGTGCGGTTTCGGAGGCCTACTGTCCCGACTCGCGGTGCACGCCGCAAGCCGGGATGAGGAAGATAGCGGTAGCTCAGGGAATGGAACCGGTGGCGAGAGGAATGAGAAGTTCTGGTGCGTCTCTCTGAGAGGAGCGACCTCCCTTTTATAGGCGCAAGAGAAGGAGGCGAACAGGCTGCAGCGGGAGGTGAAGCAATGGAGGGAGACGAAACGAACAGGCAGGACGCGAAGAGGTGCACGCCGTTCGTTCGTATTCATGCTCCACTACAGCAAAACGTTTCAGCTCCAGTGTGACCGTTCGTATACCCGTCGTGCGTGGCAAAAATTTAGACATCGGCTCGACTCATTCCCGCAACTCGCGGCGCGGCGCGTCGTGGCGAGGCGGGCGGCGGAGGAGGAGCGCGTGTGGATGTCCCTCTTGTTCTCATGCTCATACAAGTGGGGAAGGAGCCTCCCTTATAAAGAGGTCCAACTCCCTCTAAACTAGCAATGTGGGACTAAACTTTAGTTCCACCTCTTGCCTTGCACAAATGGGCTGCGTGGGCCTCTAGGATTTATTAGGAATTTCTGAAATAGTTATTGGGCTGCCCCAATATAGACTAAATTCCAGCAGTTTTGGCAGGAAACCCTAGGTTTGGGCCTCCCGGATCAGACGATCACGACGTCTTTGGTGTCACTCTTCCTCTCCGGGGCATCGTTTTTGAGCAGGTGTTGGCTGAAGGGGACAAGAAGTGGAGTGGTGTTATATCTACCGTATTGACGGCAGCGGGTCTCGACGGTGTGGCACAACGAGATCTCATTGATGGACGCTCGCAGGATGGTTGTGATGTCTCGCCGCGTGGCACAACGAGATCTCGTCTGAAGGGTGGCATGTCATCCTCGATAGATAATGCAAGAATAATCATTGAAATGTACCATTTTCTACCTAGTGACTTCTAACATCAGCTTGATATAAACCCCCATTTTGTATATTATCACTACTAATTATAAATAAAAAGACAAATGATTAGAGGTTTTTCCCTATTGTAATAGGTAAAAAAATCAAGAAACAATGGTCATCAGAAACAATATGTGCATTTCAATTTATTATCAACCACAAACAATTAGTCGAAGAATTATGAAGCGTAACAAACAAATCCTACACAAATAAGAGAGTGATCCCACTACTTCTAATTATCTCAACATGTGTGCTTTGGTATCCTCAAAATTGTTCAAGCTGTTAGGTTTACTAGCAAATATGTCCGTGTGTTGTAACGAGATAGAATTGTTTTTGTGAGAAGCAATGGGACAGTAAATTTATGTGTCCACCAAAAACGGTCTTCGAGGCAAGGAGCTACAGTCTTCTCTCGGGTCATGTTTCTCTTCCGAGATCTTGATAATGGTGGGGTTGGTCGGCATGGCGACGACCACCCAACTCGTCCCTTTTTTCCTCCGGGTCCATCTCCGTCTCGGGGTTGTGGCTGCCCGGCGATCTTTGGGGCACGGTTGCTTTGACCACTGTCTCATGATGGCGTAACCAAATGAGTTACTAAATGTAACGCATAAATCCCGTTTCATTATCATAATCTGCGCATAACCAGGCATGAACTTCCCTTCTTTATCAGGGTTTATCTCGGCCAGCCCACTGGCCGGCACCGAAACAGCCTGTGTTTGTAAGGCACGAGTAAAAAATAAGAAAATGGTACGTTGAAGAATAATACTGACGACCTCAAATACCCGACCACGTGTTGCTAGCCATTTGAACAAACGCGTCTTGCTAATCCAATGCCAGCGTGAATATTTAAGAACATACTGTAGTGTAAGATTGAAAAAAATCTTTTATTGATTCATGTTGAACTTTTCAACATAATAATAATAACTATTGATTTCCAAATATTTTGGAAACATGAACAATTTTTCAAATTCTGAACATTTTTTTAAATGCGAAAAATCTTTTCAAAATTCCGTAGATTTTTGGAAAATATTAAACAATTCCAAATGAGATTTTTTTTAAATTAACAAAAAATCTTTGAAAACAAAAACAAACATTTTTTGAGTTTGTGAACAATTATTAAAAATGGAAACATGTTTTGAACATTTAGAACAATTTGTGAAAATGTTTTCTATTGCTAAATTATTTAGAATTTTTTATTTCACTAAAATAAGAAAGAATTTGTTAAAATTTGGAAAAAAAATACGTGCATTTTTATTCTTGATATTTTTGGAAAATGAAAATATTTTCAAAACAATGTAACATTTTTTATGTTGAAAATTTTCAAAATTCGAAAGAGGACCAAATATTTTAATAAAATTTGGGAATTATGAATATGTTTCGAAAATTTGAATAAAATTTGACATTGTGAAATATTTTCAAAAATATTTAATTTAAAAATAAGGGAAAATTAGACTTGGAAAAAAAAATAGAAACAGGAAACAAAGAAAGAAACAAACAGAAAAAGGAAATTGAAAAAAAGGAAATGGGTGGCCTAGTCTTGGGCGCCTGTGCGAAGCTCACACAGTTTGCTGCATTGTGCGGTAAATAGTGTTTTCCCAGGTGCGTGGGCAGGACAATAAATAGGCTGGAAACACTAGGACAGAGCGTGCACGGCCCACATACAAAATTTTGGACAATTTTTTTTTACCTTTTGTAATTGAACGGACACACAAAAATTTAGTACCACCTCGTATTTTATTTTCTTTTCAACGGCGAACGACCACAAAATCGGAGAAACACACCTCTATTTAATATTAGATATAGACTAGGTTCATGCACTAGCATCCGTTTAATCAACGCACACTAGTGCAGAACCGGGCTATAGCCCCGGTTCGTAAGGGGCTTTAGTGTCGGTTCTGCAACCGGCACTAAAGGGTGGGGACTAAAGGTCCCCCCTTTAGTACCGGTTCGGCTCGAATCGCAGGTAAAGGGCCACCACGTGGCACGAGCCAGGGCAGGCTGTGGGGAGAGCTTTAGTACCGGTTGGTGTTACCAACCGATACTAAAAAGTTTGGGGGTTTTGATTTTATTATTTATTTTTCCTTTAATTTTGTGTTTTCCATTTAATTCTTTTTCGTTTGCTGGTATTTTACGATACTACATATTGTACACGTTATGCATATTGTACTCATAGTTTTTCCTACATGTAGCCTTTCAGAGCCAGTGGCATTTGCCTTGGTGCCTTCGGAGCACGATGACAATTGGGAGTAGTTCATTGTAGCAGAATTCCCCTTTGGGATCTATGACCTTGTCAAGCAAAAATCCTGCTATTTCCTCTTGAAGTGCTCGTATGCGCTCCTCTGGTAGGAGCGTCTCCCGCACCGATTCAAACTGTTAAGAAGGAGATCAATATGCATGTATATTAGTTATGTGACTAGATATCGATAATGACGTAAAAAAATTATGAATATTGTTCTGTCAAACGCGCGTACCCATAGCTGTCTATCAGTTTTGCTCCTTTCGGACGTCATCATGCGAATGTTCTCGAAAACGCAGTATGCACAATGATCTCTCCCCTGCGCCTGCTTCAGGGCCTTTACGAGAATAGAATTTAATCATATAATAATTAATCAAGCATGATAATTAATGGTATTGAAACTAAAATTAAAGAGATGCACTAGTGCAGAATCGGGCTATAGCCCCGGTTTGTAAGGGGCTTTAGTGCCGGTTCTATAGCCCGGAATTAAAGAGATGCATGGTAGCTAGCTAGTACTACTTAATTAGTTATACCTTGGATCGAAACCAATACAACATTTCTCTCTATTCGCCTGGATTATCTTTCGAATTCCTGAACTTTGCCCAAGCCCTGCCGGCCGGCAAAGAAAATGAATAAACGAGTTTTTAAATAGTTGATATTAGGAAATGACGAACTAAAGAGGACGACATATAGTTAATAATGATTGAAATTACCTGGCGACTATCCCCTTCACGGTTGTGTACTCACTCTTCTCTTTAAGTAGTGAGTTCAGTACTTCAACTGTTCCTTCATCAACTTTAATGATTAACAAGATCCAATGGAAACTGCAGGCACACATGTTTGCATGTCTTAATTAAGCGGGCATGTGCATAACAATCATCAACTACCCTAAACCCTATACACTTAATTATTAATATCTAGCTAGCTAGTAATAAGTAAAAACAGAATTTGAAGTACAAGACAGTGTGACTCACGTGTAGTTGTAAGGAAGTAGTATATGTTCATTGGTATTAAGGCGCTTCAAGAACTCTAGCATGTTTTTCTCTACCTCTGTTTGATACCATGCATATCCCCATGTTTCTTCATTAATGGTATTTGGTTCAATGAACCCAATGCCATAGCGTCCAGCTTTTTTTCATTTCATACATCTTCATCCTGCATAATATACCACAGAAAAGAATATAGTGAGCATAATTATAGGTAATGATCGATCAATGAGTAGTACAGCTAGCTTGAGACTTGAATTACAGAAAGAAATCACTTACAGACAATACAAACTGACGATGGATTTGTCGAGTGCGTCTTGATGGAATAACTGAAATATTTCTGAATACTCAATGGACAGAGCTAGCTTATGGAAGTAATACTCTTCCTTGACTTTCACCATGAGGCCCTCTTGATTGCTACTCCTGGTAATTTTCATGTACCAATCATGCAATTGATACATTCTCGTTGGGAGGTTCTTGACCTCCTTAGGCCTTACGAAAGGTTGGCCGCAGGCATATTTCCATTTTATCTCGTCCTCTTTAAGCTTAGGCATGGGCTCAATCTCGAGAAGTTGTTCAACAGTGATGCTGAGCATTTCAGCGTTTCGTCTATGCTCCTCGGTTATTACCAGACGGGCGCTAGTACTCTCATGTGTTGGTACAACAAGCGGGGGGGGGGTCGATTGCGCCGCCTGTTCTCCTAGTTGGGGAACGGTTTTCCCGCATTTTTGGCCAGCTGCTTGGCTCGAGCTCGAGCTCGACCCGGCCTATTGTCGTGCTCGATGTGCCTTCCTGATTTGGCGCTCATAGTCTGAGTCAACAGGCTTGGGAGCTAGTGGTCGCGCCATACGAATAAAGTGGTCAATCTTCTCCTCGGGCACTTTCTCCCTTGGCGGCGGTGCCGGTTTTGGTGCGAAATGGGCGTCCACTTGGGCCTTCTGTTGGGGAACGTAGTAATTTCAAAAAATTTCCTACGCACACACAAGATCATGGTGATGCATAGCAACGAGAGGGAGAGTGTTGTCTACGCCCTCGTGAGACCAAGCGAAGCGATCTGGCGTAGAGGAAGTAGTCAGACGATCTCCTCGCGATCCAACCGATCCAGCGCCGTTACTCCGGCGCCCGAGTTCTTGACACACGACAGCTCGATGGCGCTCCTCGGGCTCCAATCCAAGAGAGCCGGGGAGGAGAGTTCGTCAAGACGACGGCGTGGTGGCGATCTTGATGTTCTACCGGCGCAGGCTTCGCCTAAGCTTTGCGACGATATGACCGAGGTGGAATATGGTGGAGGGGCACCGACACGGCTAAGGAACGATCCGTAGATCAACTTGTGTGTTCTAGGGTGCCCCCTGCCCCGTATATAAAGGAGCAAGGGGGTGCAGCCGGCCCTTGGAGGAGGCGGCGGAGGAGTCCTACTCCCAGGGAGTAGGACCCCTTCCTAGTTGGATTAGGACTTGGGGGAGAAAGAGGGAAGGGGCGCCCCCTCTCCTGTCCTATTCGGACTAGGGGAGGCGCGCCTGCCTGCCTGGCCGGCCCTTCCTATTCTCCCTCATGGCCCACTAAGGCCCAATAACCCCGGGAGGTTCCAGTAACCCCGGTGTTTAAGTAAAATCCCGATTTCACCGGAACCATTCCGAACTCAAATATAGGCTTCCAATATATCAATCTTTATGTCTCGACCATTTGAGACTCCTCGTCATGTCCATGATCACATCCGGGACTCGAACTTCTTGGTACATCAAAATACATAAACTCATAATATAACCGTCATCGAAACCTTAAGCGTGCGGACCCTACGGTTCGAGAACAATGTAGACATGACCGAGACACGTCTCGGTCAATAACCAATAGCGGGACCTGGATGCCCATATTGGCTCCTACATATTCTCGAAGATCTTTATCGGTCAGACCGCATAACAACATCGTTGTTCCCTTTATCATCGGCATGTTACTTGCACGAGATTCGATCGTCGGTATCCAATACCTAGTTCAATCTCGTTACCGACAAGTCTCTTTACTCGTTTAAGTAATACATCATCTCACAGCTAACTCATTAGTTGTAATGCTTGCAAGGCTTAAGTGATGTGTATTACCGAGAGGGCCAGAGATACCTCTCGACAATCGGAGTGACAAAACCTAATCTCGAAATCGCCAACCCAACATACGCCTTTGGAGACACTGTAGTACTCCTTTATAATCACCCGAGCTTACGTTGTGACGTTTGGTAGCACCAAAGTGTTCCTCCGTAAGCGGAGTTGCATAATCTCATAGTTATAGGAACATGTATATGTCATGGATAAAAGCAGTAGCAACATACTAAACGATCGTGTGCTAAGCTAATGGAATGGGTCATGTCAATCAGATCATTCAACTAATGATGTGACCTTGTTAATCAAATAACAACTCTTTGTTTATGGTTAGGAAACATAACCATCTTTGATTAACAAGCTAGTTTAGTAGAGGCATACTAGTGACACTCTGTTTGTTTATACATTCACACATGTATTATGTTTCCGGTTAATACAATTCTAGCATGAATGATAAACATTTATCATGAAATAAGGAAATAAATAATAACTTTATTATTGCCTCTAGGGCATATTTCCTTCAGTCTCCCACTTGCACTAGAGTCAATAATCTAGATTACATAGTAATGATTCTAACACCCATGGAGTCTTGGTGTTGATCATGTTTTGCTCGTGGAAGAGGCTTAGTCAACGGTGCGCTACATTCAGATCCGTATGTATCTTGCAAATCTCTATGTCTCCCATCCGGACTAAATCCGGATGGAATTGAAGCGTCTCTTGATGTGCTTGGTCCTCTTGTGAAATCTGGATTCCTTTGCTAAGGCAATTGCTCGATATTGTCACGAAGATTTTCATTGGACCCGATGCACTAGGTATGACACCTAGATCGGATATGAACTCCTTCATCGAGACTCCTTCATTAGCTGCTTCGAAGCTGCTATGTACTCCGCTTCACATGTAGATCCCGCCACGACGCTTTGTTTAGAACTGCACCAACCGACAGCTCCTCCGTTTAGTGTAAATCGTATCCGGTCTACGATTTAGAATCGTGCGGATCGTGTCAAAGCTTGCATCAACGTAACCGTTTACAATGAGCTCTTTGTCACCTCCATATCGAGAAACATATCCTTAGTCCTTTTCGGTATTTGGGATGTTCTTGACCGCTGTCGATGATCCACTCTGGATTACTTTGGTACCTCCATGCTAAGCTTATAGCAAGGCACACATCAGTGCAGTACACAGCATTGCATACATGATAGAGCCTATGGCTGAAGCATAGGAACATCTTTCATTTTCTCTCTATCTTCTGCGGTGGTCGGGCATTGAGTCTTACTCAACTTCACACCTTGTAACACGTGCAAGAACCCTTTCTTTGCTTGATCCATTTTGAACTTCTTCAAAATTTTGTCAAGGTATGTGCTTTGTGAAAGTCCAATTAAGCGTCTTGATCTATCTCTATAGATTTTGATGCCCAATATGTAAGCAGCTTCACGAGATCTTTCATTGAAAAACTCTTATTCAAGTATCCTTTATGCTATCCAGAAATTCTATATCATTTCCGATTAGTAATATGTCATCTACATATAATATCGAAATGCTACAAAGCTCCCACTCACTTTCTTGTAAATCTGAGCTTCTCCAAAAGTGCATATGAACCCAAATGCTTTGATCACACTATCAAAGCGTTTATTCCAACTCGAGATGCTTGCACCAGTCCATAAATGGATCATTTGGAGCTTGCACACTTTTCAGCTCCTTTGGATCGATAAAACCTTCGGTTGCATCATATACAACTCTTCTTCCGAAATCCATTCAGAATGCAGTCTTTACATCCATTTGCCAAATTTCATAATCATAAATGCGGCAATTGCTAACATGATTCGGACAGACTTAAGCATCGCTACTGGTGAGAAGGTCTCATCGTAGTCAATCCCTTGAACTTGTCGAAAACCCTTTGCGACAAGTCGAGCTTTGTAGACGATAACATTCTTGTCGTCGTCGATCTTCTTCTTGAAGATCCACTTGTTTTCTATTGCTTGCCGACCCTCGGGCAAGTCAACCAAAGTCCATACTTTGTTTCCATACATGGATCCCATCTCTGATTTCATGGCCTCAAGACATTTTGTGGAATCTGGGCTCACCATCGCTTCTTCATAGTTCGTAGGTTCATCATGATCTAGTAGCATGACTTCGAGCAGGATTACCGTACCACTCAGTGCGGATCTTACTCTGGTTGATCTACGAGGTTACGTAGTAACTTGATCTGAAGTTTCATGATCAACATCATCAACTTCCTCACTATTTGGTGTAGATGTCTCGAAACCGGTTTCTGCGACAAACTACTTTCAAGTAAGGGAGAAGGTACAATTACCTCATCAAGTTCTACTTTCCTCCCACTCACTTCTTTCGAGAGAAACTCCTTCTCTAGAAAGGATCCATTCTTAGCAACAAATGTCTTGCCTTCGGATCTGTGATAGAAGGTGTACCCAACTGTCTCCTTTGGGTATCCTATGAAGACACATTTCTCGATTTGGGTTCGAGCTTATCGGGTTGAAGCTTTTTCACATAAGCATCGCATCCCCAAACTTTAAGAAAGCGACAACTTTGGTTTCTTACCAAACCATAGTTCATAAGGTGTCGTCTCAGCGGATTTTGACGGTGTTCTATTCAGTGTGAATCGGCCGTCTCAAGAGCATAACCCCAAAAGCGATAGCGGTAAATCTGTAAGAGACATCATAGATCGCACCATATCTAGTAAAGTGCGATTCGACGTTCGGACACACCATTCTGTTGTGGTGTTCGGGTGGCGTGAGTCTTGAAACTATTCCGCATTGTTTAAAATGTAGACCAAACTCGTAACTCAAATATTCACCTCCACGATCGGATCGTAGAAATTTAATTTTCTTATTACGATGATTTTCAACTTCACTCTGAAATTCTTTGAACTTTTCAAATGTTTCAGACTTATGTTTCATTAAGTAGATATACCCATATCTCGCTTAAATCATCTGTGAAGGTGAGAAAATAACGATATCCGCCACGAGCCTCAACATTCATCGGACCACATACATCTATATGTATGATTTCCAACAAATCTGTTGCTCTCTCCATAGTACCGGAGAAGCGGGTTTTAGTCATCTTGCCCATGAGGCACGGTTCATAAGTGCCAAGTGATTCATAATCAAGTGACTCCAAAAGTCCATCAATATGGAGTTTCTTCATGCGCTTTATACCGATATGACCTAAGCGGCGGTGCCACAAATAAGTTGCACTATCATTATCAACTCTGCATCTTTTGGCTTCAACATTATGAATATGTGTATCACTACTATCGAGATTCATCAAAATAGACCACTCTTCAGGGTGCATGACCATAAAAGATATTACTCATATAAATAGAACAACCATTATTCTCTCGATTTAAATGAATAACCGTCTCGCATCAAACAAGATCCAGATATAATGTTCATGCTCAACGCAGCACCAAATAACAATTATTTAGGTCTAAAACTAATCCCGAAGGTAGATGTAGAGGTAGCGTGCCGACCGCGATCACATCGACTTTGGAACCATTTCCCAGCGCATCGTCACCTCGTCCTTTGCGGTGTTAAGCAATCCGTAGTCCTGTTTGAGTTGCAAATATTATCAATGAACCGAGTATCAAATACCAGTGCTCTGCGAGCTCTAGTAAGGTACACATCAATAACATGTATATCACATATACCTTTGTTCACCTTGCCATCCTTCTTATCCGCCAGATACTTGGGGCAGTTCCGCTTCGATGACGATGCGCTTGCGGTAGAAGCACTCGATTTCAGGTTTAGGTCCAGACTTGGGTTTCTTCTCTGAGCAGCAACTTGCTTGCTGTTCTTCTTGAAGTTCCTTCTTCTTCCCTTGCCTTTCTTCTTGAAACTAGTGGTCTTATTGACCATCAACACTTGATGCTCTTTCTTGATTTCTACCTCCGCAGCCTTTAGCATTGCGAAGAGCTCGGTATAGTCTTTACTAACCCTTGCATATTATAGTTCATCACGAAGCCTTTGTAGCTTGGTGGCGTGATTGAAGAATTACATCAATGACACAATCGTCCGGAAGATTAACTCCCGGTTGAGTCAAGTGATTGTAATACCCGGACATTACGAGTATGTGCTCCGATGTAACTATTCTCCTCCATCTTGCAGCTATAGAACTTATTGGAGACTTCATATCTCTCAATCCGGAATTACTGTTGGAATATCAACTTCAACTCTGGAACATCTCATATGCTCCATGACGTTCAAAACGTCATTGAAGTCCCGGTTCTAAGCCGTAAAGCATGGCACACTAAACTATAGAGTAGTCATCAGCTTTGCTCGCAGACGTTCTTAACGTCGTCGGTTGCATCGGCGAAGAGTTCGGCACCTAGCGGTGCATCGGGGCGTAACTCTTACGTGCAGCAATGAGGATAATCCTCAGATTACGGACCCGATCCGTGTAATTGCTACCATCATCTTTCAACTTTGCTTTCTCAAGGAACGCATTAAAATTCAACGGAACAACAAAGACGAGCCATCTATCTACAATCAAACATAGACAAACAAGATACTATCGGTACTAAGTTCATGATAAATTTAAGTTCGATTAATCATATTACTTAAGAACTCCCACTTAGGCAGACATCTCTCTAGTCATCTAAGTGATCACGTGATCCAAATCAACTAAACCATAACCGATCATCACGTGAGATGGAGTAGTTTTCAATGGTGAACATCTTATGTTGATCATATCTACTATATGATTCACGCTCGACCTTTAGGTCTCCGTGTTCGAGGCCATATCTGCATATGCTAGGCTCGTCAAGTATAACTGAGTATTCTGCGTGTGCAAAACTGGCTTGCACTCGTTGTAGATGGACGAGAGCTTATCACACCCGATCATCACGTGGTGTGCAGGCACGACGAACTTTGGCAGCGGTGCATACTCGGGAGAACACTTCTTGATAATTTAGTGAGAGATCATCTTATAATGCTACCGTCAATCAAAGCAAGATAAGATGCATAAAAGATAAACATCACATGCAAATCAATATAAGTGATATGATATGGTCATCATCATTTTGTGCTTCGTGATCTCCATCTCGCAGCACCATCATGATCACCATCGTCACCGGCGCGACACCTTGATCTCCATCGTAGCATCGTTGTCGTCTCGCCAATCTTATGCTTCTCGACTATCGCTACCGCTTAGTGATAAAGTAAAGCAATTACGTAGCGTTGCATTTCATACAATAAGCGACAACCATATGGCTCCTGCCGATTGCCGATAACATCGGTTACAAAACATGATCATCTCATACAATAAAATATAGCATCACGTCTTGACCATATCACATCACAACATGCCCTGCAAAAACAAGTTAGGCGTCCTCTACTTTGTTGTTGCAAATTTTACGTGGCTGCTACGGGCTTAAGCAAGAACCAATCTCACCCACGCATCAAAACCACAGCGATACTTCGTCAAATAGACTCGTTTAACCTTCTCAAGGACGGGCGTAGCCACACTCAGTTCAACTAAAGTGAGAGAGCAGACACCCGCCGGTCACCTTTAAGCAACGAGTGCTCGTGGCGGTGAAACCAGTCTCGCGTAAGCGTCTGGCGTAATGTCGGTCGGGCGATTCATCTCACAATACCGCTGAACCAAAGTATGACATGCTGGTAGGTAGTATGACTTGTATCGCCCACAACTCACTTGTGTTCTACTCGTGCAAAACATCAAACCATAAAAACCTAGGCTCGGATGCCTTTGTTGGGGAGCGTAGTAATTTCAAAAATTTCCTATGCACACGCAAGATCATGGTGATGCATAGCAATGAGAGGGAGAGTGTTGTCTCGTACCCTCGTAGACCGAAGCGAAGCGATCTGGCGTAGAGGAAGTAGTCGACGATCTCCTCGCGATCCAACCAATCCCAGCGCCGTTACTCCGGCGCCCCGAGTTCTTGACACACGTACAGCTCGATGGCGCTCCTCGGGCTCCAATCCAAAGAGAGCCGGGGAGGGAGAGTTCCGTCGACCGACGGCGTGGTGGCGATCTTGATGTTCTATCGGTAGCAGGCTTCGCCTAAGCTTTATGACGATATGACCGAGGCGGAATATGGTGGAGGGGGCACCGCACACGGCTAAGGAACGATCCGTAGATCAACTTGTGTGTTCTAGGGTGCCCCCTGCCCCCGTATATAAAGGAGCAAGGGGGGGTGCGGCCGGCCCTTGGAGGAGGCGCGCCGGAGGAGTCCTACTCCCACCGGGAGTAGGACTCCCCCCCCTTTCCTAGTTGGATTAGGACTTGGGGGGGAAGAAAGAGGGAAGGGGGGCGCCGCCCCCTCTCCTTGTCCTATTCGGACTAGGGGGGAGGGGGCGCGCGGCCTGCCCTGGCCGGCCCTTCCTCTTCTCCCTCATGGCCCACTAAGGCCCAATAACCCCGGGAGGTTCGGTAACCCCGGTGTTCGGTAAAATCCGATTTCACCGGAACCATTCGAACTCCAAATATAGGCTTCCAATATATCAATCTTTATGTCTCGACCATTTGAGACTCCTCGTCATGTCCGTGATCACATCCGGGACTTGAACTTCTTGGTACATCAAAATACATAAACTCATAATATAACCGTCATCGAAACCTTAAGCGTGCGGACCCTACGGTTCGAGAACAATGTAGACATGACCGAGACACGTCTCGGTCAATAACCAATAGCGGGACCTGGATGCCCATATTGGCTCCTACATATTCTCGAAGATCTTTATCGGTCAGACCACATAACAACATCGTTGTTCCCTTTGTCATCGGCATGTTACTTGCGAGATTCGATCGTCGGTATCAATACCTAGTTCAATCTCGTTACGGCAAGTCTCTTTACTCGTTTAGTAATACATCATCTCACAGCTAACTCATTAGTTGTAATGCTTGCAAGGCTTAAGTGATGTGTATTACCGAGAGGGCCCAGAGATACCTCTCCGACAATCGGAGTGACAAAACCTAATCTCGAAATCGCCAACCCAACATACGCCTTTGGAGACACTGTAGTACTCCTTTATAATCACCCGATTACGTTGTGATGTTTGGTAGCACCCAAAGTGTTCCTCCGATGGCGGAGTTGCATAATCTCATAGTTATAGGAACATGTATATGTCATGGATAAAAGCGGTAGCAACATACTAAACGATCGTGTGCTAAGCTAATGGAATGGGTCATGTCAATCAGATCATTCAACTAATGATGTGACCTTGTTAATCAAATAACAACTCTTTGTTTATGGTTAGGAAACATAACCATCTTTGATTAACAAGCTAGTCTAGTAGAGGCATACTAGTGACACTCTGTTTGTTTATACATTCACACATGTATTATGTTTCCGGTTAATACAATTCTAGCATGAATGATAAACATTTATCATGAAATAAGGAAATAAATAATAACTTTATTATTGCCTCTAGGTCATATTTCCTTCACCTTCACTATGGCATCGTTTTGCTCCTTGGTCATGTCGTAAGGCCTTAGCGGAAGAGGTGCGAGGCTTTTTGGACCATATTGAAATCGCTTGCCTCCGCCTGTACCTCCTGTACTACCTCGACTTGTAGCACTACGCGCCATAGCTGCGGCGGCTCTCTTCCGCGATTGCTGAGGCAGCGGAGATGGCTGACGCGGTGTCGGACTTGCAGGAGGAGTGGCACGCGTTGGTGGAATTGGAGGAGGAGGAGTGGCCTCACGCGTTGGCTGAGTTGAAGGAGAAGGAGTGGCCTCGCGCGTTGGCTGAGTTGAAGCAGGAGGAGTGGCCTCACGCAATGGCTAAGTTGAAGCAGGAGGAGTGGCCTCATGCATTGGCTGAGTTGAAGCAGAAGGAGTGGCACGCGTTGGAGGAGCGTGAGTCGTCTGCTCCTCGTCACCTCCTGGAATTTCAAGCTCTAGCTGACGTGGTGTCAGTGGCCTTGGAAAGATGATGCAATCCTTTCTCAATAGAATGATACGATGTATGGCCTCTCTCAGTGTGTGCTCCTCGTCACCTCCACGACACGAGCATAGCCGGCAATCGTTTCGCAATGGTAGGTTGCTCTGGGGGATTTGTATAAGCAACAGCGTCCGTCGCCTTCACGGATATGTTCTTTACTTTGAAGTGTAGCTCAAAATTACTGTCCTCCTTGATGTCATCCACAGGGTATCTATCCAGCAGTGCGTTGCCCAGGCGGGAACCCACGCTGCTTCTCGGCATGGATGGGACAGTGATATCCAATGCTGGATCATGCGCTAGCTGCGGCCGCTGCTGAGACCCCCTTTCCTGGCTAAGCGAGTCGATCTGCTCCTGCTGCCTCTGAAATTTGAGTGCCAAGTCCGCGTGCGCTGATTCTAGGCCTTCAAGTCGTTTTGCTTCCTACTTCCTCTTCTCGTCCTCCAGCTTCTTCTTCTTCTTCTTCTTCTCCTCCATCTTCCTTCTCGCACGGCTTCTGTATTCGGCGTTCCACTCAGAAAAGCCCTCATACCACGGAACAACGCCCTTGCCTCATGTTCTTCCCGGGTGTTCAGGATTTCCCAGGGCGTGCGTAAGCTCGTCGTTCTCTCTGTTGGGCGTGAACACCCCTATTCGAGATTCTTCTATTGGTTCAACTAATTTTTCATCGGCTCCTTTAAGACTTGCCTTCTTCGAAACCAAGCCTGTCTTCGGGTCCAACGCCCCCCATGCGCATAGAACCAACTTCTACACCTGGGGGGCCAGCTCCTAGTAACTGGAGTGACCCCTGCATCCACCATCTCTTGCTCAGACTTATCCCACTTAGGCATTGCCACCGCGTAGCCACCTGGCCCCAGGCTATGGAATTGCTCCTTTTTGGCAGCATTGGCCTTGTTTTTTCTAGACCGTTCCTTAGATAATCCTGATTCCTTGAATTTCACAAAATCGTCCCAGTGTTCTCTTTGGTTCTCTAGTGTTCCCTTGAATTCTGGAGTCTTCTTTCCTGCTTTGACGTAGTCCTTCCATACAGTTTTCTTGTGGTTGTTGAATGCAATTGCCATCTTCCTAAGAGCAGCGTCCTTGACTTTCTCCATATCTGCAGCTGTGAAATGATCTGGTAGGGTGAACTGTTCCATGAGTTCTTCACAAAGCGCATTTTTTCTCTATCATCGACAAAAGTAAGATCTGGACGGGGCTTTGATGGCTTTTTCCATTCTTGAAGGGAGATCGGGAGTTTGTCCTTCACAAGAACTCCGCACTGACGAACGAACTTGTTCGCAATGTTCTTGGGCTCTATTGGTTCGCCATTAGTTTTGGTGGCCTCGATGCTGTACTTTACGCCGTCCTTCAACTTTTTTCCCTTGCCTCGCACTCTGCCTGTAGAAGATTTGCTTGATCCGGAGGGCTGAAAAGATCGATCTGTTAATATATCTTCAAATCATTTAAAACATGTGATGATCACCAGATGCCTGCTTATATAAATATACCTTGCTGGTCTCTATTTTATCAAGATCATCATTTTCTTCGCCATCATAATCATTAATTTCATCGTCATCTTAATCATTATATTCATCGCCATCATAATCATTAATTTCTTCGCCATCATAATTCATGACTTCATCAATTCGGTCGTCGCGATCGAATATCATATCATCACCCTCCCCGGTATTGTTCAGATATTGGGAGCCGTCATCTGCTTCTTCATTTCGATTATCTGGCGCGCGAGGGGAGCTTATGATATCGAACATGGCCTCTTCTCCCTCTCTGCCGGTATTGTCCGCCATAGCTTTTATTTAACAAATACAGAAGAAATATAAAATAATTTAATATTCAAATTACAATATGCATGCAATCAATAAGATGAAATCCTGAATCATAGTACATAATATGCATCGTCTCAAATAATATATAATCTCTAATACATCGTCTCAAATATTATATATCTAATACATCACTAGCTAGCTAGCTAATAAAGATCGAATACTACAGAATAATCTAGGCCACTCGCGGTTCCTGAGGCGCGGGCGGTGGACACCCAAAGAGAAGGAACCATCACATGATCATAGCTCCGGTTATCTCCCCAAAGACCCTGCCAAGTATTGGAGAACCTGACGTCCATAGCAGCCATGTAGCGATGGACATGCTTGTCCTCCTCCCTGACACGGCGATGCACCACCTCCGGCGGGGCCGGCTCCCTCCGCACCGAAAGAGGCCCACGGGAACGCCACCAAAGGAGCTCAGGGTCGACGACGGGACCCGGGTTCCTCACCAAGCGGCGAGCCCCTGAAGGTAGCACCTCCCAGTGCCAGCCTGGCGGAGCCCAGTCTCGGACATGGGTCCTCTGAAGCAGGACGTCGTCGCGAACGGGTCGATGACGAGGATGCGGGCCGAGCATCGTGGAGAACAAATACTATACGCCGCAAAAGTAACATTTTTTAAATGATTGGATTGTGATTTCTTATATGCAAATTCTAAAAACTAACATTTCTATAACATTTCTATAACAATTTGAAATTAATTTAATTCATCTAGCTAAAACTATCATTTCTATAACATTTTTAACATTTCTATATACTATTTGACATTAATCTAATCTAATTAATTAATTCATCTAAAACATGTGTATAAAAAACAGAAAAAACAGAAAAAACTAAAAACTAAATGTGTGTGTGTGTGTGTGCATGCACGCGTGTGTGTGTGTGTGCGCGCGCGCGAGCGCTTGCTGGCGGGGCGGCGGCTTCGATTGGAGCAAGGAAAGGGGCTCACAACAGGCGGCAGCGACAGACGGTGATGCGACAGACGACGGCAGCGGCTGAGAGGGCAGCGGCAGGGGCGGGGGGGAGGCGGCGGCGGCAGCGAGCGACGGGACGGGACGGCGGCAGACGGGCCGGCGAGGAGGCGGCGGCGGCAGGCGAGATGAGGAGAAGAAGCGAGAGGAAGCAAGCGGCGAATTTTTTGAAGTGTTCTGTTATATAGAACCTACCTTTAGTACCGGTTGGAGCCACTAACCGATACTAAATGTCTGTTTTGACCAGGCGAAGCGGCGGGAAGCGCACCTCCTTTAGTACCGGGTGGTGGCTACAACCGGCACTAAAGCCCCCCCTTTAGTACCGGTTGTAGCCACCACGCGGTACTAAAGAAGTCTTATTAACTCCAGCGGTGCGCAAGTTTAATCCCACCTCGCTAGTCGAGGCGTCGAGGCAGGTTTATAAGCCCGGCGTGGGCACCTGCATTGAGCTCCTCTCTAATGCAGGCCTTACAGGCCTACATGCTACTCGCCTGTTGGGCCCTCTTTGGGCTAGCGGGCTCTGCATCTGGCCCAACCACAAGTTGGGTTTCTAGTCGTATGAGCCGCTATGGCCCGAAGAGGGTGGGCTCTTTATTTAGTTTTGTCTCAACAAAAAATAGTTTTTTCTACTTTATTTATTTTCATTTATTTATTTCTAAATATTTTTCTTTAGGTACAAAAATTACAAACTTTACATTAGTGCGAGTAGTTTTCAAATTTGAATAGTTTATTTTTTTAATTTAGTGTTTGTATCAACCAAAAATTAGTATTTTTTTCTTTTCTACTTTATTTATTTTCATTTGTTTATTTCTGAACATTTTTTCTTTAGGTACAAAAAATTACAAACTTTTTGTTAGTGCGAGTAGTTTTCAAATTTGAATAGTTTATTTTTTAATTTAGTGTTTGTCTCAACAAAAAATTAGTTTTTTTCTTTTCTACTTTATTTATTTTCATTTATTTATTTCTGAATATTTTTCTTTAGGTACAAAAAATTACAAACTTTCTGTTAGTGCGAGTAGTTTTCAAATTTGAATAGTTTACAAAATTTCTTCACGTTTCAAATACCAAAACAGATAAGTACCCTAACTATTACAAAGATTCCCTCCGGTTTGTTCGAAAGTCATTACAGAAGAAAGTGATGACGGTGAAGCCTATCATATGCCAGTGTGGGATCTTTGGGTGTGAAACTTTTTCTTCGCGTGTGTCCCTTTGCGCCGTAACCATGGACAATCTTCATCATTTAACTGGATGCTCGGATCAGTATTCACTTTGAATGGAGCAATTTCATCAAACTTTTCATAATCTTCTGACATGTCAGTCTTGTCATCCACTCCCACGATGTTTCTTTTCCCTGAAAGAACTATGTGGCGCTTTGGCTCATCGTATGATCCATTCGCTTCCTTATCTTTTCTTTTTCTCGGCCTGGTAGACATGTCTTTCACATAGAAAACCTGCGCTACATCATTGGCTAGGACGAATGGTTCGTCTGCATACGCAAGATTGTTGAGATCCACTGTTGTTATTCCGTACTACGGGTCTTCCGTTACCCCGCCTCGTGTCATATTGACCCATTTGCACCGAAACAAAGGGACCTTCAAACCATCTCCATAGTTAAGTACCCATATGTCCTCTATGTAACCATAATATGTTTCCTTTCCCGTGTTGGTTGTTGCATCAAAGCGGACACCACTGTTTTGGTTGGTGCTCTTCTTATCTTGTGCAATCGTGTAAAATGTATTCCCATTTATCTCGTACCCTTTGAAAGTCATTATATTCGAAGATGGTAATTGGGACAGCGAGTACAGGTCATCTTCAATATCGCCAACATGCATGGCACGTTTCTGCAACCAACCAGCGAAAGTCCTCGTTTGTTCACGTGTAATCCAGTCGTCAGACTGCTCCGGGTGTTTGGAGTGTAGAAAATTCTTGTGTTCCTCCATATACGGAGCCACCAAGGCGGAATTCTATAGAACTGTGTAGTGTGCTTCAGTGAGAGAATGCCCGTCCATACATATTATTTGATCCTCCTAGCGTGCCTTTTCCATCGATGCGCCCTTATGCGCGATTCAGGAACACCAATCGGCTTAAGGTCGGGAATAAAATCAATACAAAACTCAATGACCTCCTCATTTTCATGGCCCTTGAGATGCTTCCTTCGGCCTAGCACGGTTATGAACATATTTCTTCAAGACTCCATGGACCTCTCAAAGGGAACATATTGTGTAGAAATCTGGGACCCAAAGCGTTAATCTCTTCAAGAAGGTGAACTAGGGCGTGCGTCATGATGTTGAAGAAGGATGGTGGGAACACCAACTCAAAACTGACAAGACATTGCACCAAATCATTCTGTAACCTTGGTATGATTTCTGGATCGATTACCTTCTGAGCGATTGCATTGAGGAATGCACATAGCTTCACAATGGCTAGTCGAACATTTTCCGGTAGAAGTCCCCCTCAATGCAATCGGAAGTAGTTGCGTCATAATCACGTGGTAGTCATGAGACTTTAGGTTCTGAAACTTTTTCTCTTCCATATTTATTATTCCCTTTATATTCGACGAGAAGATAGACGGTACCTTCATACTGAGCAGGCATTCAAAGAAGATTTCCTTCTCTTCTATGGTAAGAGCGTAGCTGGCCTGACCTTGATGTAAGCCGTCTTTTCCGTGCATACATTGCTGGTCCTCCCGTGCCTCTGGTGTATCTTTTGTCTTCCCATACACGCCCAAGAAGCCAAGCAGGGTCACGCAAAGATTCTTCGTCACGTGCATCACATTGATTGTGGAGCGGACCTCTAGGTCTTTTCAATATGGCAGGTCCCAAAATATAGATTTCTTCTTCCACATGGGTGCGCGTTCGTCAGCATCCTTCGGAACAGGTTGTCCTCGGGGACCCTTTCCAAAGATTACCTTCAAATCCTTGACCATATCATGTACATCAGCACCAGTACGGTGGCGAGGCTTCGTCCGGTGATCCGCCTCACCTTTGAAATGCTTGCCTTTCTTTCTTACGGGATGCCTGCTCGAAAGAAATCGACGATGTCTCAGGTACACATTCTTCCTACAACTATCCAAATATATACTGTCGGTATCATCCAAACAGTGTGTGCATCCACGGTATCCCTTGTTTGTCTGTCCTGAAAGGTTACTGAGAGCAGGCCAATTATTGATGGTCACGAGCAACAATGCCTTTAGGTCAAATTCTTCCTGTTTGTGCTCATCCCACGCACGTACACCTTTTCCATTCCACAGCTGTAATAGTTCTTCAACTAATGGCCTTAGGTACACATCAATGTTGTTGCCGGGTTGCTTAGGGCCTTGGATGAGCACTGGCATCATAATGAACTTCCACTTCATGCACAACCAAGGAGGAAGGTTATACAAACATAGAGTCACAGGCCACATGCTATGGTTGCTGCTCTGCTCCCCAAAGGATTAATGCCATCTACGCTTAGACCAAACCATACGTTCCTTGGGTCACCTGCAAACTCATCCCTATACTTTCTCTCAATTTTTCTACACTGCGATTCGTCAGCGGGTACTCTCAACTTTCCGTCTTTCTTACGGTCTTCTCCGTGCCATCGCATCGCCTTCGTATGCTCTTTGTTTCTAAACAAACGTTTCAACCGTGGTATTATAGGGCATACTACATCATCTTCGCAGGAATCTTCTTCCTGGGGCGCTCGCCCTTGACATCACCAGGGTCATCGCGGCTGATCTTATAGCGCAATGCACCGCATATCGGGCATGCGTTCAAATCCTCGTACTCATCGCGGTAGAGGATGCAGTCATTAGGGCATGCATGTATCTTCTGCACCTCTAAACCTAGAGGGCAGACAACCTTCTTCGCTTCGTACGTACTCTCGGGTAATTCGTTGTCCTTTGGAAGCATATTCTTTGTCATTACCAGCAACTTTCCAAATCCCTTGTCAGATAGACCATTCTCTGCCTTCCATTGCAGCAATTCCAGTGTGGTGCCCAGCTTTTTCTTGTCACCTTCGCAATTCGGGTACAACAATTTCTTGTGATCCTCTAACATGCGCTGCAACTTCTTCTTCTCCTTTTCACTTCGCAGTTTCTCTTTGCATCGGCAATGGCCCGACCTAGATCATCAGCGGGCTCATCTGATGCCTCTTCTTCAGCTTCTTCCCACATGGCCGTCTCAGCTTCTTCCCCCATTGTTGTATCATTGTATTCAGGGAACCCATGGCCAGGATAGCTATCGTCATCCTCTTCTTCTTCATTGTCTTCCATCATAACCCCTCTTTCTCCGTGCTTGGTCCAAACATTATAGTGGGGCATGAAACCGGACTCAAACATGTGGACGTGAATGGTTCTTGAGTTAGAGTAATTGTGACCATTCTTACATCCAGCACATGGACAAGGCATAAAACCATCCGCCCGCTTGTTTGCCTGAGCTGCAATCAGAAAAGTATGCTCGCCATCAATGAACTGGGGAGAGCATCGGTCATCGTACATCCATTGCCAGTGCATCTTCATTACACACCACCGAATAGACCAAATTAATACAAGTTCATACGTAAAGTTCATACATAAAGTTCATATACAACACTTAAATGCAACATACAAAAAACTCTCTAGCTAAAGAATTTAAATGCAACAACAAATGCGATCAAGATCGCAACTAAGGTAACAATTGATCCAACAGCATAATGATACCAAGCCACACTATCAATGGCATATTTTCTAATCTTTCTAATCTTCAACCGCATTTTCTCCATCTTGATCTTGTGATCATCGATGACATCAACAACATGCAACTCCAATTCCATCTTCTCCCCCTCAATTCTTTTCAATTTTTCTTTCAAATACTCGTTTTCTCTTTCAACTAAATTTAACCTCTCGATAATAGGGTCGGTTGGAATTTCCGGTTCACATACCTCCTAGATAAAAATATCTATGTCAACTTCATGGGCACAATTTGTCATAAACACGAAATGCAACAAATAGTTTTAAAAGAGAATATACCACATCCGAATCATAACACGGACGAGGGCCAACGGGGACGGATATCAATACCATGGCACTATGTATAACAAACAACGTACGGGTAAGATAATTATATAAGTAACTATATATCTAAATCACACAAACATGATTTTTTTATATATAAAAAAGTTAAGAACAAGAGGCTCACCACAAGGTGGTGCCGGCGACGGGTCGGTGCGGACGATCGATGGTGGTTACGACGAAGACGGGAAGGCACTAAGTAAACCACACCTACATATGCAAACTAAGAGTTATTTTAAGCTCAAATTGCATATAAATCAAATATACCACCACATATAATTCCTCCCAAATTACTAAAAACCACAAATTAATCACTATATAAAGCATTGCAAGAGCTAATCTAGCAATGAGAGATGAAAGGATATAGTTGCTAACCTTTGTGATCACTTGAATGGATGGGGGCCTTCAAATCTTGACAAAATTTGGGCAAAATGTGTGATGAGCTTGAGGGGAAAAGAGGAAGAACAGAGAGGAGAGGGGAAAGGGGAAGAACAGAGCGAGCTCGGGTGGACGAAGGGTTTATGTAGGGAGATCTTTAGTACCGGTTCGTGCCACTAGAGGGGCCCCAGACTGACAACATCCTGCCACCACTCTCTTTAGTACCGGTTCGTGGCACGAACCAGTGCTAAAGGTTCACCACGAACCGGTACTAAAGAGCTCCTCCTGGCTAGCCGTTGGAACCAGCACTAATGGACACATTAGTGTCGGCTCAAATTCAAACCGGCACTAATGTGTCTCACATTTGACCCTTTTTCTACTAGTGGCAGAAGAATCCCTACCATACAATATGCCTTAGTGCATTCTAAGAGCATCTATAGCTGAAATTAGCAAATATGACCCCTTAAACGCTCGGGAAAGCGCTCGGTCAGTGAATGAGGCTACCTTTTTGAGCCATTATTTGTCCGTCTAGGCAGTCATACTCCTCATTTTCTCCATCAAATGTTCAGTCACTTGTACGTGACTGGTGAAGATGAAGAGAGGGAAAGAAAAGAATAAATAAGGAAAGAGAAAAGGCGGTCCGGGGTGGACCGCGTCCTATGTGGCGCACTGACTGGGCGAGTCTTCAAGCCCTCATATCTTCGCTATATTTGTCCTCAATATGAGGGTTCATGGACAACCCATACGTATCGGGTGCGTCCACAGACGTTTGTGGAGGGTTTGAGGATGCTGGTTGTAGATGTTCTAAGTGAGTTTTAAATCACGTTGTATTTATTGTGACATGCACACTATTACATTTTAGGATATTTTTTTGCTTATGTAGAAGTTTCTCACACAATTTCAATTGTAAATTGGATTAATATTCTACACAATATTTGGAAACTATATATCGAATTCCATGACAATGCATGGGTATCATCTACTTGATATAACACACAACACTTGCGAACCAACCTGTGTCTTGGTTAAAGAGACAGTGGTATCCCCAGCCCACCAGGGTTCAAGTCCTGGTGCTCGCATTATTCCTGGATTTGTTTTTGGATTCCCGGCGATGCACTTTCAGTGGGAGAAGACGTTCCCAAAGTCCCTCGAAGGTGCTCATAAGGGTAGGGTGTACGTGTGTGCGTTAATAGGGTGAACGTATACACGTATATATGAGTGTTTGCATCTGTACCGTGTTAAGAAAACACACACACACACAGACAATACTTCATATCCACTTGCCACCACAAGAATTAGAAAAGAATCTAATAAAAGAATGCCCTTGTCGATTGAGTCGGTCTTATTAACCCCACGCCTTCCATTCCATAATACTTGCCGCTGGTTCTAGTCTTTACCTCTTTACCTACTAATAAAGCACGCATTGTTTTTGTTGGGTTCACCGCTGCAGCGTTTTTATAAAACAACCCTTGAATTTTTAGTAATTTAACATGCAGTCCTGATGAAGTCACCAACCGGTACGAGCGAGATAAAAGAAAAAAATGCAGCCACCCGCATGACCCTGCCTCCCAAAATCCCAATCCCATCTCGACTCCATTGCATCGCCACCTCTTGCCCCGCCGCGCGGCGCCTCCTGTCGCCGCACGCCGCCGCCCCTCCCTCGTCGCGCGCTGCTAAGGCCTACCCCGCCGGCGCGCCTACCCCTACCCCATGTGCCCCACACCCACGCCCACGCCCATCACCGGCGTCCGTACGCACGACCTATTGCTCCGTCGCTGGGAGGCTGCAGGAGGTGGCCGGCTGCTACTTCTTGAGCTTCCATTGGTTTTTCCCTTGAAGAGGAAAGGGTGACGCAACAAAGTAGAGATAAGTATTTCCCTCAGTTTGAGAACCAAGGTATCAATTCAGTACGAGACAACACATAAATCACCGAATACCTGCACAAATAATCAAACAAACTTGCACCCAACGCGATAAAGGGGTTGTCAATCCCTTCACGGTTACTTGCAAAAGTGAGATCTGATAGAGATACATAAACGATAAAATAAATATTTTTGGCATTTTTGGTTTATAGATTGGAAAGTAAAGATTGCAAGAATAGTAAATCGGAAACTAAGATTGTAGATCGGAAACTTGTATGATGGAAAATAGACCCAGGGGCCATAGGTTTCACTAGAGGCTTCTCTCAAGATAGAAAATAATACGGTGAGTGAACAAATTACTATTGAGTAATTGATAGAAAAGTGCAAAGTTATGATGATGTATAAGGCAATGATCATGATATAGGCATCACGTTCGTGTCAAGTAGACCGACTCCTGCCTGCATCTACTAATATTACTCCACACATCGACCGCTATCCAGCATGCATCTAGAGTATTAAGTTCATAAAGAACGGAGTAACACATTAAGTAAGATGACATGATGTAGAGGAATTAACTCAAGCAATATGATGAAAACCCCATCTTTTTATCCTCGATGGCAAAAATACAATACCTGCCTTGCTGCCCCTACTGTCACTGGGAAAGGACACCGCAAGATTGAACCCTAAGCTAAGCACTTCTCCCATTGCAAGAAAAAACAATCTAGTTGGCCAAACCAAACCGATAGTTCGAAGAGAATTACAAAGATATCAAATCATGCATATAAGAATTCAGAGAAGATTCAAATAATATTCATAGATAAGCTGATCATAAATCCACAATTCATCGGATATCGGCAAACACACCGCAAAAAGGTATTACATCGAATAGATCTCCTAGAACATCGAGGAGAACATGGTATTGAGAATCAAAAAGAGAGAAGAAGCCATCTAGCTACTAGCGATGAACCCGTATGTTTGTGGTAAACTACTCACGCTTCATCGAAGGGGCAATGGTATTGATGTAGAAGCCCTCCGTGATCGAATCCCCCTCCGGCAGGACGCTGGAAAAGGCCCCTAGATGGGATCTCACGGGTACAGAAGGTTGCAGTGGCGGAAAAGTGTTTTCGTGGATGCCTCTGTTGGTTTAAGGATATATGGGAATATATAGGCAAAAGAATTAGGTCAGGAAGTGCACGAGGGCCCCACAAGGGTGGGTGGGAGGGGGGGTGTAACGCCCCGGATTCGATGCGCCAGGTGTCTGCCAGTCATTCGCCTTCGTTGCCATGTCATGTGCTTGCGTGTTGCACTTTGCCATGTCATCATATGCATTTCATATCGTGTCATCATGTGCATTTTATTTTGCATACATGTTCATCTCATGCATCCGAGCATTTTCTCCGTTGTCCGTTTTGCAATCCGGCACTCCTATGCCCTCTGGTGTTCCCCTTTCGTCTCTCGTTGTGAGCGGGTATTAAACTTACTCGGAATGGCCCGAGGTTTGCCAAGCGGCCTTGGTATAGCACCGGTAGACCGCCTGTCAAGTTTCGTGCCATTTGGAGGTCGTTTGATACTCCAACGGTTAACCGGGTAACCGCAAAAGCCTCCTTCTCTTGCAGCCCAACACCCCTTCCAAAGTGGCCCAAAACCCACCAAACTCCCCTCCATGCTCTCGGTCGTTCGATCACGATCGCGTGGCCGAAAACCGCACCTCATTTGGAGTCTCCTAGCTCCCTCTACCTATAAATAGGTGTCTCCCCCGGATTTTTCGCGCAGATGAAACCCTAGCAATTTCCCACTCCGCCGCCGGACGTGTCCGCCCGCGCCGGACACGTCCACCAGCCGCGTCACCCCGATGAATCGGGGCGCGACACGTCAGCGCCGCCTCCTCCCTCCTCCACTCATGCGCCGCCCGTCGCCCGCCGCCCTCCACCGCGGCCCGCCCGAGCCAGCAGGAAGCCCGCCCGACCAGCGTCCCTCCGCGCTTCGCCCGTCGCGGCCCCGCCGCCGTCGCCCGGCTCGCGCCGCCGCGCCGCGCGCTCTCCGCCCGCCGCGCGCGGATCTCCTCGCGCCCGCCGCCCAAACCTCTGCGTCGCCCCGCCGCCGTCGAAGGCTTGCCGCCCGCCCTGCCTCCTCCATGGCGGCGCCCTCCGTCGCCCGCCTCCCGCATCCGGCGCTCCTCCGCCTTCGCCCGGCCGCGCCGCCGCGCCAGCCGCCCGCTTCGCCGCGGACCTCGCCTCCATCGGACCTCGCCGAGCCGAGTCCTCGCCTCCTCCTCCACCAGATCCGGCCGGGAGCTGGCCGGATCCGCCTCGCCGTCGCCTCCCCGGCCTTCTCCGACCTCACCGGAAAGCCGGCGCGCCGCCGTTGCCCCGGTCGTCCTCGACCCCGTGGGGCCCGCTCGTCAGCCGCCCATGTCCGGTTTGGCCCGGACATGTCCACCCCACCCCCTGCGAGGTCCATATTTTCACTAAGTCCCCGTTTCTGGGTAATTAACATGCCATATTCATCGCATCGCATCTCTGCATCCGTAGCTCCGTTTCGTGCGCATAATATGTCAAATTGTTCGTCTCGACGAGTAGATCATTTCATTCCATTGCATCCTTTTTATTTGAGCTCATCTGATGCCCGAAATGCTGTTGGAAGAGTGCATGTTGATGTTAATCTGCTGAAACTGTTATAACTTGCTGTTTTATCATTTTTGCCATGATTGATGTGTGCATCCTATGAGTATGAGCTCTACATGAATGTTGAACTATGCCATGCCATCTTTCCAGGGGTGTTAACCATGTATTTTTGTGATTTGTGTGCTGAGTGCATTGAGCTTGTTAAGTAGGGTAGTTCTTTGTTCTTTGTTTTCTGATGATTCTGTTATATTTTGTTGCTATGTTAACATGCTTCCACTAATCATTCTATGCATAATCTGGAGATGTCCTATAAACATGTTTTGAACTACATGTCATGCTCTATCCATTCATGCCCTTGGTTGCAATTATAGCCTGCTGGAACATGTTCATTTCTTGCTCCAAAGTTGCTTGAAAATGTTGCTGTCAGCCTGTTAACATTAAGTTCACTTGTTCCCATGTGTTTTCCTAGTGATCCATGCACCCTATGACCTTGCTCTTGCCATGCTTAGCTTCATAAACATGTATTCTTACTGTTGGTTGCCTTGCCATGCCATGTATTGCTCTGTGGTGAGTGGTTCAAGCTCACAAACATGCCTACTTATTGTTGTTCCTGCCATGTATGAATCTGTAATATAACTTGCCATGTTTACATGGGTGCCATCATATTTTCCGTGCCTTTTTGGCTCATGGTCAGTAAGGGTCTTTTGATCTATGATTTTAGTAGATTCATGCCATGCCTTTGTTTGCCATGATATGTTCCTGTAACATGTTGTTTGCTTGCTCTAAACATTGCAACCTGATGTTATTTCTGCTAAAGTCTGAAACTGTTATTATTTGCAATATCTCCATGTGTTTTTGAGCATGTTCTAGTTGTTTCTGGAGATAGCTCAGTGTTCATGTTTTGTTATGCTTTACGTGTACTTCATGACCATGCCTTTTGTTATTATGTTGGGGTGATGTAGCTTATTGTTTTGATGCTTGTAAGATGCCTAGTTGCTGTTATGGACAGATTGTTGTTATGACTTGTATAGAGTGTGTGTGTTGCACCGTTGCTCCGTTTTGAGTGTGCTCTATATGAAACTTGCTTGATTTTGCATGTAGCTTCATATTATCATGTTGCATCCTTGTTTTGGTGTGTTTTCTTGATGTTTGGGGTGTATTTTGCATCAATGCCATGCTCAACTTGTTTTGCTCATATCTTCTAGGCCGTAGCTCCGAATCTAATGAACTTTATATGTAACTTGACTAGAATTTTGTATAGATCATCTTGGTGCATCTTAACTTGCTGTTTAACAACTTGAACATAAGTTTCTTCAGTTCTTGACCAATTTCGAAATTTGCATATGAAGACTTACCGGAATTGCTATATGTTGTTTCCGGCCTCATTTAAACTTGCCTTGATGTGTTGATCTGGTGTGCATCATCTCTTGCCATGAGTAGCCTCATCTAGCTTTCTCATGCATCATGCTTGTTGTGCATCATGCCTTGTTCATGTGTGGTGTGTTTACCTATGTTGTGTGCTTCTTCTTGTTAGTTCCTGTTTCGTTGCGATTATGAGGATTCGTTCGTCTACGTGTGGTTCGTCTTCGTGGCTTCATCTTCTTCTTGGACTCGTTCTTCTTCCTTGCGGGATTTCAGGCAAGATGACCGCTACCCTGGATCTCACTACTATCATTGCTATGCTAGTTGCTTCGTTCTTTCGCTATGCTGCGCTACCTATCACCTGTTTATTCAAGCCATCCCAAATTGCCATGAACCTCTAACCGTTGACACCTTTCCTATGCAAACCATTGTTTGGCTATGTTACCTCTTTGCTCAGCCCCTCTTATAGCGTTGCTAGTTGCAGGTGAAGTTGAAGATTGCTCCATGGTGGACAGGGTTTATGTTGGGATATCACAATATCTCTTATATTATTAATGCATCTATATACTTGGTAAAGGGTGGAAGGCTCGGCCTTATGCAGTGTTTTGTTCCACTCTTGCCGCCTAGTTTCCGTCATACGGTGTTATGTTCCCGGATTTTTGCGTTCCTAACGCGGTCGGGTGATTTATGGGACCCCTTGACAGTTCGCTTTGAATAAAACTTGTCGGCAAGGCCCAACATTGACTTTTACCATTTGCCTCACCACCACCTACATTTTCCCTTGGGAGTCGCTCTCTCGAGGTCATCTTTATTTAGCCCTCCCCCGGCGGTGCTTGTCTAAGTGCTGGTCCAAACCAGCGATGTCCGGCCCCCAGGCAACCAGGTCTATGCCAACCCGACGTCTTGCTCATCCGGTGTGCCACGAGAGCGAGATATGCGCAGCTCCTATCGGGATTGTCGGTATCGGGCGGCTTTGCTGGTCTTGTTTTACCATTGTCGAAATGTCTTGTAAACCGGGATTCCGAGACTGATCGGGTCTTCACGGGAGAAGGTCTATTCTTCGTTGATCGCGAGAGCTTGTCATGGGCTAAGTTGGGACACCCTGCAGGGTTTAAACTTTCGAGAGCCGTGCCCGCGGTTATGTGGCAGATGGGAATTTTTAATGTCGGTTGTAGATAACTTGACACTTGATCCGAATTAAAGCGCATCAACCGTGTGTGTAGCCATGATGGTCTCTTCTCGCGGAGTCCGGAAGTGAACACGGTTTCGTGTTATGTTTGGCGTAAGTAGGTGTTCAGGATCACCTCTTGATCATTGCTAGCTTCACGACCGTTCCTTTGTTCCTCTTCTCGCTCTCATTTGCGTATGTTAGCCACCATATCTTGCTTAGTCGCTGCTGCAGCCTCACCACTTTACCCCTTCCTTTCCCATTAAGCTTTGCTAGTCTTGATACCCATGGTAATGGGATTGCTGAGTCCTCGTGGCTCACCAGATACTTTCAAAACCAGTTTGCGGTGCCTATGTTACCGGCGGTGGCGCAACCAAGCTCAAGGAGGAGCTTGATGAAGATCTTGCCCTTTGTGTTGTTTCGTTCTAGTTGATCGATAGTGGAGCCCAGGTTGGGGTCGATCCGGGACCTTTATGCATTTGGGGTTCTTCTTTTATTTTGGTTCCGTAGTCGGACCTTGTTTGTATCTGGATGATGTAATGCTTTATTCATGTATTTGTGTGAAGTGGCGATTGTAAGCCAACTATGTATCTCTTTCCCTTATGTATTACATGGGTTGTGTGAAGATTACCTCACTTGCGACATTGCTTTCAATGCGGTTATGCCTCTAAGTCGTGCTTCGACACGTGGGAGATATAGCCGCATCGAGGGCGTTATAGGGGGGGGCGCCCTTTGTCCTTGTGGCCGCCTCGTGGCTCCTCCAACTTCAACTCCAAGTCTCCTGGTTGTCTTCTGGTGCAAGAAAAATCATCGCGAATGTTTCATTCTGTTTTGACTCTGTTTGGTATTCTTTTTCTGCGAAACTCAAAACAAAACAGATAATATAATAGCATGGAACAATCAAAAATTATAGATACATTGAAGACGTATCATCGGCGTCGCCCCGTCATCAAATTCCCTGGCCGCTCGATCTCATCCGCCGCATGCTGGCTGTCCATACAAGATTGACGCGCCCTATATTCGGCGAACCGCAGCTACTTCTCCCAGCCCCGGATCTGCTCTCCCGCCACGTGCAACCCACGGCTCCAATGATCCACGACAAGGGATGATGACCAGCTCAGCTGCCCCTCCCCCGTGCAGCAGCCTTCACATGAGGCCACTACGATGCGACCTATGTTGTCCTGAAGTTTCGTCGGATTCGTCAATTTCAGTTTCATCAGTTTTCATCAGGTTTAGTTTCATTAGATTCAGAAAGTTCAGTTCATCAGTTTTGTCAAAGTTTCAGTTGTCAGTTAATTTCTCGTGCACGTTGGTGCTCGCGCACGTCGTCCACTCCCTCACATCACTCGCTCACACAGCCCACCTGTTGGTCCAAAAAATGGCTCGGTCCGGGATCGGACCGAACCAGACCGTGTCCATCCTGACCTGAAGGCGAGGCTCGAGTCCAAGTGCGTGTAAGTTACACCAGCCTTTGATTTATATATCTACCGTCCACTGAGCAGTGACATGAAAAGGCTGGGTGCTCTGAGCTAGCACATAAGCTGATTGATGAGATGAATTAAAATGCTTCTGATTTGTTAGGCCCTCAATATTCCAAACTGAAGTCCAAGGAAGAAGGATCAGGAACAGCAGGTAAGCAGCCCATGAGTTATTTGTCTTACAGGCATGCACATGCACAGTATGCTGATACATAGTTTCAGATTTCCAATGGACGCTGGTATTGTTGGCTGACAACTCCGGGGCTGTACACCATGACTGTTACCAAGACACGACAATGATCTCAATGCTACGAACATGAATGGAATACCACGACTGCAGACCTCGTCACAATGCTACATGCTGATTTGCGTTGGAAGAGGTCTGGAAAGAGTGATGTTTTGCTCTGAACTTGTCGGTGTAAATTTTTGGCATTTTCCATTGCTCTTCAGTGCACTGAAGAATAGTGAAATCTTGGCATCTGATTCATTTTGCAGGCTATGCTTTTAACTCAACCAAATGTGCATTGCTGGTTCAACTAAATTAAAACCACGGACCCCTAAAAAAAATTAAACCACCGACGGAACCAAAAATTCCTATCCGATCCCCTTCCACCCCATCAAAAGTTAACAGAAATGTTAACGCCCACACGTGTGGGCGTTAGCCAACTCACCCACACGCCTTCATCACCATCCAGTAACTTTTGCACGAAACTTGGCACGAATTATCTGATTTTGTATGCCACATAGGACAACTCACGTGTGTGGTGTGTCAGAGAGGTCGCCCACACATCCGTTTATCACACGGAGGGGCCGGTGTGTGGGCGTTTAGCAGTTCGCCCACACACCAGTTTCAGCCACGCACCAGGGCTAGTGTGTGGGCAGTTTGCCTTCTCACCCACACGCCCGCCTCCTCTCCCACACCCAAGCTACCAGTTGCCATGCGTTTTGCAGTGTACATGGCAACTGTCCTAGTGTGATTGCAAGTAGATGGCAACTCTTTTTTTTTACCCGAACATGTCAGTTGCCATATGTTTGGCATGATACATGGCAAACTGCCCTAGCGTGCACGTAAGCAGATGGCAACTCTTTTTTTTTAAATGGCAACTGCCCTAGCGTGCTTGTGAGCACATGACAACTCTCTCTTTTTACCCGAACATGTTTTTTGCCATGCCTTTTTTTGTAGCGCTACATGGCAACTATCTAGTGTTAGTAGGTGGCAACTCCTAAAGTTTTTTGAAATCATGGCAACTGCAGTAGACCAGACCACACATGGCAACAGCTGTAGTTGTCCAAAAAATGGCAATCTGGAACTTTGACCCGAGATGGCAACTGCAGTTGAGCAAACATGGCAACTGTAGTTGTTTGACATGACAACCGTAGTTCAGCGAAATGAACGAACATGGACGAGGGTCCGGCCCATAGCAACTGCGGGGCGCGCGGTAAACTGTCACGTGGGGCGTGCGGGACCATGAGGTACAAGGCCGGACGTATCAGACGTGTGGGCGTTATCTATTTCGCCCACACGCACGCGTGTAAGAGGGACTGGAAGGAAAAATAGAGACGTGTGGGCGCTAGTTGTTTTGCCCACACACAAACATGTGGGCTGGTCCTTTTAAGCACCACACAGAACGTGTGGGCAGATTACTTAATGCCCACACGTGTGACAGTTATTGAGACCCAAAGTTAATCAAAGAATGTCATGATCGATCACTCCGTGTTCTGGTAGTGTTCGTCGATCCAAGACGTGTCGGCGAAAACGTATCCGCCGCCCATGCCCATCTCCCACGCCGGGATGCTGTCGTCGTTCATCGTAACAAGAACACGCAGCTCAGGAGAGTCGTCGTTGCCGCCGGTGCTGCCCTGCGCCTCCTCGAGGAGATTCTCGTTCATCGTCATGCCGTGATCATCATCCGACGACGCGGCCTCACCTCGGTACTCACTGAAAACGCCCGAAGGTGGCGGCGGCGCTTCAACGCCGCCCTGCGGCTCCTCCTGGCCGGCACCACGAGCGCTCGACGGCGACAGCAACGCCGCGATGGCGCATAAGTAAGCGTTCGGAACCATCACGCGGGCAGCCTTCACAGGCCCACCGTCGTCGTGGTCGTCACCAACCCCAACATCTCTGCCGCTCTTCTTCCTCTTCTTCTTGTCGGGATCGCGCGGGGTGAGGTATATCCTGTAGAGCGCGGGCAGGACGTTTCTGTCGTCGTTGCGAGCGGTGCTTTCGTCCGGGTGGTCGACGTTGGTGTACTCCTCCATGAGCCACCGGGTCTTCACCTTCTGGCCCTCGTGCTCGACGTAGAACCCGAAGCTGCGCTTGAACCCGAGGCGCTCGCCGTCCGCCTCGCACCTCACCTCCTTCGTGGTCTGCTCCAGCTTCCAGAAGCCTCCCGTGGCGACGCTGCGGTCGCCCCGGTGGGCGGCGCCGCCGCGCGTGGCCTGCACCTTGCAGTGGCAGCGGAACCACCAGCTGGGGTCGGAGTCGCGGGTGCTGGCCGGCAGGTGCCTGCGCGCCAGCACGTCGGGTCTGTCGTCGTAGACGTCGTCCTCGATGACGACGGCCGCCTCCGCGCCCGACGTCTCGTGCCCGGCGATCCACCCGTTGAGGTAGGTGCGCACGATCTCCTCGTTCGTCGGGTTGAAGTAGACGCCCGGGGGCAGCGCCAGCGCCGGGGTTAGGGACTCGTAGTCGTCGCGGGCCGGCAGAGCCATCTCCACCGCGGTGGTGTTCGTCGGCGGCGACCGCGCCGTCTGTTTTCTTGCTTCCTTTTTTGGCTTCTTCGCTGTCATCGTCATGTCGACTTGAGCAAAGCGGGTTCGAAGATTAATTGGTCGGTGAGCGTGCATTTATGGGCCGGCTTGCTCTCCGGTGTCCACGCGACCCCTTGTCGAAGTCGGAATCCGATCCGAGATGGCGTCCGTGCAGCCATTGCAGAACCTGCATATCCAAAGGGCACAAAGGTGTGAGTTGTTGTACTACTTGTAACGAAATTGCTTTCTCTCTGACGAAGGTCGGAAGATGGAACAGATCAACGAGCCTCAAGAACACATGCAGCAAATCCTGTAGTGCAGATCAGCTTTAGCTCACACAACGAGAGAAACTTAGAACATCTCCAACGGCCGCGGCGCGCTAAAAAAGCGTTTGCAGCGTGCCGATTGCCTGTTTTTGCGCGGCACGGAGCGCTGACTCCAGCGGCCACTGTAAACTTTAGCACGCGTGAGTAGTTTTAGCAGGCGCCAGTGGCGGAGCTAGCATTTGACATCAGTGTGGTCCGCCCTAAATTTTTTTTTTTGATAACTAATATGACATGTGAACATTCTAACTAATTATCAATAGCACATGGAAATAGATTAATATGGTCTTACGAACACACTAAAATTCTCAATTAATTCTCAGTTTTGCATAAAGCCTACATAGTAAATAGTATATGGACCATAGCACATACCTTGAAAAGTTCAAAGAGACTATCTTTCTGGCCTACGTTTTTGTATTGCCATGAAGGTGTCAATTATGTCATCTTCATTCACCTCGGAGAAAGCATCCCTCTCAATGTATGTGACTAGGCAATCATCCAAAAGACTATCACCCATCTTATTTCTCAACTTGTTCTTGACAAAACTCATGGCAGAAAATGCTCTCTCAACATTTGTCGTTGCCACCGGGAGAATCAATACCAATTTTAAAAACAAGTACACCAAATGATGAATTATATGTCTCCCTGTTTGGACAAGCTTAACAGAGAGATCAACAAGATTTCCAAGGCCTTGGAAGTTCTCATCATTTCTCATGTCATCAATATAGTTATCAAGTTATAGTTCAAGGTGTATCAAGTCGGCACTTGAAAAGTCTTTGGGATAAAAATCAGCAAGTCTTCGTACCTTGTGTGCATCAAAAGAAACAAATGAGTTAAAGAGATTATGTGCCAATTTTGAAAGCAATACAAAATTTAGAAGCAAGTTTGCATACCTTTTGTGCATCAAAAGCAGCAAATGAGTTGGCGGGATTCAAAGCAGACATACAAGATAGCAGCTCCATATTGATCTCATCAAACCGATTTTCAAGCTCTTGACTAATTTGATCAATGACTCCAAGAAAAACTTCTCTTCTAAAGTGATCATCATTTGTTTGGGGTCGAGCAAACCGTGTTGATCTTCCATAAGGCACATAATTATCTTCCATTATAGGAACTTGAATGCCATGCTTGTTACAAAATAGTGTGACCTTTTGCAGAAATGCATCCCATCCATTATCCCTAAGCTCTTGTATTCTACTTTTTGCAGTTCTAACAAGTGCCATTGCAGTAAGTATATCTTGGTCTCTTCTTTGCAAACAATCAGACAAATCACTTGTGTATCCAAGAATGACAAGCATCAAGTGTGCATTGAAAATAAAGTCAAATGACTCGAACACTCCAACAATAGTATGAATTTTGGGCCAATCACTTCTTTGTGAAGCATCTTGTCCAAGAGTTATGAGCACATCACGGATTGTGGGATACATAGAAATAATGTTAAGAACAGTTTTGTAGTGAGAGCCCCACCGAGTATCACCAGCCCTAGGTAACCCCATCTCTTGATTCAAACCACTCCCGGTTTGTAACTCACCACATTCAAGTAGTTTCGGGATATTCTGAAGTCTAGCATCTCGAAGCATGTCATGACGCTTACAAGACACTCCAATAACATTCAGTAATAAAGACACTCGATCAAAAAACCACACACAATCACCATTTCCTTTGGCAACAGCAACAAGAACTAGCTGGAGTTGATGTGCAAAACAATGAATATAATAGGCAGAAGGTGACTCTTTCATGGTCAATGTTTTCAATCCTTTAATTTCTCCTCTCATATTACTATCCCCATCATATCCTTGCCCACGAATTTGTGTTATAGTCAAACCTTGATCAGTAAGTAAAGTTTCTATTGCTTCCTTAAGTGACAATGAAGTAGTGTCACTTACATGAACAACTCCAAGAAAGTGCTCAGACGGCCTCCCTACTTTATCAACAAAACGCAAGCATAAAGCTAGTTGTTCTTTATGTGATACATCACTAGACTCATCAGCTAGAATAGCATAGTGCTCATCACCAAGTTCATCAATAATTTGCTTTCTAGTAAGTTGTGCACAACATTGAATAATCTGATGTTGTATCTGATGAGATGTCAATTGGCAGTTACCTGGTGCATTCTTCAAAACATACTTATTCACCTCCTCACTATTTGTTGCAAGCCACTTCAATAGCTCAAGGAAGTTTCCTCTATTGCTAGACTGTTCACTTTCATCATGCCCACGAAATGCCAATCCTTGATGAAGAAGAAACTGCAAGCATCTAAGTGAATACTTCAACCTCATCTTGTAAAGACGTAGATCCTCACTGTTCACCTTCACAAAAAGATCATCAATTGCTACACGAGGATTCACAAATAAGTTATATCCCTCTGGAGCTGCATTATGCACACTTGATACGCAACCAACATGCTTAATAAGAGCATCCTCTCTATTCCAATTACTCCAACCACCATCAGTAAATGCATTAGTTCCCTTACCACTAGTTTTTTTCTCTTTGAACAAGTAACATACAAAACAAAATGCAGATTCCTTCATGATACTATATTCAAGCCAACTATGATTATGAAGCCACAAGGATTGAATGAACGTTCTCTACTCCCAATTGTTCTTTTTTTAAAGTCATGTGCATAAGGTTTGAATGGATTTTTAAGGATATATCCTCTTCGAACTGCATCTTGATCATTGATAGGATAACTTGCAATGGGTAGCATGTCCCCGGGATCATGTTTAAGACGACTAAAATCATAAACCGGGGGTGATGGCGGTGACACATCCTCAGTTTGCTCTATGGTCACATTTGACATAGACAATGTTAGTTCTTCCGTTTGCTCTTCGATCACAACCGGCATACACAAAACTTCGCGGGTCTGCTCTTCAGCCACATCCGACATGTTCTCTGCCTTCTTCTTCTTCCCTATCTTCATAGCTTCTCTTTGAAAAAGAGAAACAATGTCTGCTGCCCTCTTCATTCTTCAACAAATCTGTAACAATACTACTTTCTATCAGTACTGATTCCTATCACTAAAACTAATTGAGGCAGAACATCATGCAAAAAAGCAAACCCTAAATCATAAATTAGGGGTGAATCATGGATTTGGGGTATTTGTTTCCAGTACCTCACCTCACTGCAGCCCGATTTGGAGGGGGCGAGGCCGCGAGGGTAGGGCCGCCAGGCAGTCGCCCGACAAGCGGCGGCAAGGGCGCAGCCGCGCAGGCAGCCGGACACCGGTAGGGCGGCAACCGGCAGGGCCAAGGCAGGAGGCTAATCGCACAAGCAGTGCGCAGGGAGATGCGCCCGGAGCCCTGGATCAAGGGCCGGGCGGGGCGGCGGGCGGGCTGGAGAAGAGGCGGGAGGCGGCCGGCGGGAGCTTCCTCGGTGACGGCAGTTGGCAGGGCGCCAGGCGCGAACGGCGAGGCGAGGCGGCTATCGGGGTCGAGGCGTCGAGCAGGTCTGCAGTGCGTCGGGGATTCGGGGCTGTTTCTTCGGGGCTGTTCATTGGGCTCTTTTTTTCTGGCCCATCTATAATCTATAGATATATGGGCTGTCTCAGAATCGAGGGTGGCCGCGCCCACAGCGCCACCTCAGATCCGCCATCGGCAAAGCGCCGCAAAAATACTGTGCACGCGCTCTCGCACAAACAACGTATGCATCCCAAACGCAACCAAGAAGATCAAACACAAATAAAATAAATCAACAATAAATAGTTCAATTTCGTTATTACAACTCAAACAAATAGTTTATCTTTCAATACGACAAACAGTTCAACAATACAATATCAAATGCACAAATCATGATGCTCTTTGTCGGCCATTCCATGTCCACCACTCCTCGATGAGATCTTTCTGAAGATAATCATGCGTTTCGGCACGTCAAATGACATGATAGGAGGCAACAAAACGGGCCACCCTGGCAGCCCTCCGCCGCACTCGCACGGGATGTCCCAAGAGCTCAGAAGAGTAGTCTACATCTTGACCATGCTCATTCTCGATGATCATGTTGTGCATGATCACACAAGCGTGCATGATGTACCAAAGCATCTTTTGATCCCAAAATCTAGCCGGTCCTCTCACAATGGCAAATTGGGCTTGCAAAATCCCAAAAGCTCTCTCCACATCTTTTCTAGCCGCCGTCTGAGCATTGTGAAAATCAAGATTTTTCTTACCTTCCGGTTTTTTAAACGGCTTCACAAATGTTTGCCACTTTGGTTAGATGTCATCTGCAAGATAGTAGTCATAGTTGTATGTACGACCATTTGCTACAAACTGCATCGATGTCAGTTTACTATTTGCAATCTTATTCATCAGTGGTGATCGATTAACAACGTTGATGCCATTCAAAGATCCAGGCATTCCAAAAAAAGCATGCCAAATCCAAGTCTCTTGATCGGCCACCGCTTCAACGATTATAGTACAACCCTTTTTTTGGCCATGGAATTGGCCATGTCATGCCTTAGAAAAATTATTCCAACTCCAATGCATGCAATCTATTGAGTACCTAGGAAGCCGCGAGCTTTGTTCATCTCCAATAGCCTTGCGGCGTCTTCGGAATTGGAGATCTTAAATACTCCTGACAAAACACTTGCACAATTCCGACTACGAAGCGCTTGACACACATGATCGCTTGACTCTCACCCATGGCCAAGTGATCATCAACTAGATCAGTGGGGATACCGTATGCCAACATACGCAAAGCGGCTGTCACCTTCTGAAAGGTGCTATGCCCGAGCTCTTTGGCGACATTCCTCCTTTGCTGAAAAACGGTCATGTCTCGCTAGTTTCTCTGCAATGCGCCTGAACAACTCGGTGCTCATCCTAAACCGGCGCCGGAAGTACGACTCAGGGTACATGGTGTTGGGGAACGTTGCAGAAAATTAAAAATTTTCCTACGGTTTCACCAAGATCCATCTATGAGTTCATCTAAGCAACGAGTCATGGGAGAGAGTTTGCATCTACAAACCACTTGTAGATCACGTGCGGAAGCTTGCAAGGTGATGATGGAGTCGTACTCGACGTGATTCAGATCACCGATGTCCAAGTGCTGAACGGACAGCACCTCCGCGTTCAACACACGACGGGACGGGAGGCGTCTCCTCCTTCTTGATCCGGCAAGGGAAAGGAGAGGTTGAGAAGCTTCGCTCCAACGGCAAAGACGACGGCGTGGTGATGTTGGTGCAGCGAGACTCGGCGAGGCTTCGCCAAGCGCTTAGCGGAGGAGGAGAGGTGTTGGGAGGGAGGGCTGCGCCTTGGAGTTGTGTCAGCAGCCCTCCCCACCCCTCTATTTATAGGGGAAGGGCAAGGGGGCCGTGTTGGGGAGCGTTGCAGAAAATTAAAATTTTTCCCACGGCTTCACCAAGATCCATCTATGAGTTCATCTAAGCAGCGAGTAGCGGAGAGAGTTTGCATCTACATACCACTTGTAGATCGCGTGCGAAGCTTGCAAGGTGATGATGGAGTCGTACTCGAGCGTGATTCAGATCACCGATGCCAAGTCTTTGAGCGGACAGCACCTCCGCGTTCAACACACGTGCGGGACGAGCGGCGTCTCCTCCTTCTTGATCCAGCAAGGGGAAGGAGAGGTTGAGGAAGACAGCTCCACCGGCAGACGACGGCGTGGTGATGGTGGAGAAGCGATACTCGGCGAGGCTTCACGAGCTCTTACGGAGGAGGAGATGTGTTGGGAGGGAGGGCTGCGCCTTGGGAGTTGGTCCAGCAGTCCCCTCCCTCCCCCTTATATAGGCCCCAGAAGTGGCGGCCCTCGAGATCCAATCTCCGGGGGCGGCCAAGGGGTGGAGTGCCCCCAAGCCGGGTGGGCGCCCACCCCTAGGGTTTCAACCCTAGGCGCGAGGAGTGGGCCTGGGGCGCACCAGCCCCTTGTGGGCTGGTTCCTTCCCCTTGGCCCATGGGGCCCTCCGGATAGGTGGCCCCACCGGTGGACCCCGGGACCCTTCCGGTGGTCCGGTAGATTTTACCGGAGACCCGAAACTTTCTCGATGGCGAATCACCACTTCCTATATATTATTCTTTACCTCCGGACCCTTCCGAACTCCTCGTGACGTCCGAGATCTCATCCGGACTCGAACAATATTCGTAGTCACATACTTGACTTCCTACTAACCCTAGCGCCACCGAACCTTAAGTGTGTAGACCCTACGGGTTCGGAGACACGTGAGACATGACCGAGGCGACTCTCGGGCAATAACCAACAGCGGGTCTGGATACCCATGTTGGCTCCCACATGCTCCTCGATGATTTCATCGGTTGAACCACGATGTCGAGGATTGATCAAACCACATATACAATTCCTTTGTCGATCGATGCGTTACTTGCCCGAGACTTCGATCGTCGGTATCCCAATACCTTGTTCGGTCTCGTTACGGCAAGTCACTTTACTCGCATCGTAATGCATGATCCGTGGCCAACACCTTGGTCAACTTGAGCTCGTTATGATGATGCATTACCGAGTGGGCGAGATACCTCTCCGTCATACGGAGTGACAAATCCGATCTCGATCCGTGTCAACCCACAGATACTTTCGGAGATACCGTAATGCACCTTTATAGTCACCCGATTCGTTGTGACGTTTGATACACCCAAGGCACTCCTACGGTAACCGGAGTTACGATCTCATGGTCGAAGGAAGAGATACTTGACATTGGCAAAGCTTCTAGCAAGCGAACTATACGATCTTTTATGCTATGCTTATGATTGGGTCTTGTCCATCACATCATTCTCCTAATGATGTGATCCCGTTATCAACGACATCCTATGTCCATAGTCGAATCCATGACTATCTATTGATCAACGAGCTAGTCAACTAGAGGCTCACTAGGGACATTTGTGGTCTAAGTGTTCACACGTGTATTACGATTTCCGGATAATACAGCTTATAGCATGAACAAAAGACAATTATCATGAACATTGAAATATAATAATACTTTTATTATTGCCTCTAGGGCATATTTCCAACAGTCTCCCACTTGCACTAGAGTCACTAATCTAGTTACATTGTGATGAATCGAACACCCATAGAGTTACGGTGTTGATCATGTTTTGCACGCGAGAGAGGTTTAGTCAGCGGATCTGCGACATTCAGATCCGTGTGCACTTTGCAAATCTCTATGTCTCCATCTTGAACATTTTCACGGATGGAGTTGAAGCGGCGCTTGATGTGCTCGGTCTTCTTGTGAAACACAGGCTCCTTGGCAAGGGCAATAGCTCCGGTGTTGTCACAGAAGAGTTTAATCGGCCCGACGCATTGGGTATGACTCCTAGGTCGGTGATGAACTCCTTCACCCAAATCGCTTCATGCGCTGCCTCCGAGGCTGCCATGTACTCCGCTTCACATGTAGATCCCGCCACGACGCTCGCTTGCATTTGCACCAGACCATCTTGCTCCACCATTCAACATATACACGTATCCGGTTTGTGACTTAGAGTCATCGGATCTGAGTCGAAGCTAAGCGTCGGCGTAACCCTTCTGACGAGCTCTTCGTCTCCTCCATAAACGAAACATGTCCTTTGTCCTTTTCGGTACTTCAGGATATTCTTGACCGCTGTCCGGTGTTCCTTGCGGGATTACTTTGGTATCTTGCAACCAAACTTACGGCAAGGTTTACATCGGTCAGTACACAGCATGGCATACATAATAGATCCTATGGCTGAAGCATAGGGATGACACTCATCTCTTCTTTATCTTTTGCCGTGGTGGGTGGTCGAGCCGAGCTCAATCTCACACCTTGTATCATAGGCAAGAACCCTTCTTGGACTGATCCATTTTGAACCTCTTCAAAATCTTATCAAGGTATGTGCTTTGTGAAAGACCTATGAGGCGTCTCGATCTATCTCTATAGATCTTGATGCCTAATATATAAGCAGCTTCTCCAAGGTCCTTCATTGAAAAACACTTGTTCAAGTAGGCCTTAATGCTGTCCAGAGTTTCGTATCATTTCCCATCAAGAGTATGTCATCTACATATAATAGGAGAAATGCTACTGAGCTCCCACTCACTTTCTTGTAAACGCAGGCTTCTCCATAAGTCGCATAAACCCAAACGCTTTGATCATCTCATCAAAGCGAATGTTCCAACTCCGAGATGCTTGCACCAGTCCATAAATGGATCGCTGGAGCTTGCATACTTTGTTAGCGTTCGAGGATCGACAAAACCTTCCGCTGCATCATATACAGCTCTTCCTAAAGATGTCCGTTAAGGAATGCCGTTTTGACGTCCATCGCCATATCTCATAATCATAGTATGGCAATTGCTAACATGATTCGGACGGACTTAAGCTTCGCCACGGAGAGAATGTCTCGTCGTAGTCAATCCCTTGAACTTGTCGATAACCCTTAGCGACAAGTCGAGCTTTATATATGGTAACATTACCATCGCGTCCGTCTTCTTCTTAAAAATCCATTTGTTTTCTATCGCTCGCCGATCATCGGGCAAGTCTGTCAAAGTCCATACTTTGTTTTCATACATGGATTCTATCTCGGATTTCATGGCTCCAAGCCATTTGTTGGAATCCGGCCCGCCATTGCTTCTTCATAGTTCAAGGTTCATTGTTGTCTAGCAACATGATTTCCATGACAGGTTGCCGTACCACTCAGTGCGGAACATGTCCTCGTGGACCTTGAAGTTCAAGAGTAACTTGATCCGAAGTACCTTGATCATCATCAATGATTTCCTCTTGATTGGTGTGGGCATTACAGAGCGGTTTCTGCGCTGCACCACTTTCCCGTTCGAGAGGTAGTACTTCATCGAGTTCTACTTTCCTCCCACTTACTTCTTTCGAGAGAAACTCTTTCTCCGAAAGCATCCGTTCTTGGCAACAAAGACCTTGCCTTGGATCTTAAGTAGAAGGTATACCCGACAGTTTCCTTTGGGTATCCTATGAATCGCATTTTTCCGACTTGGGTTCGAGCTTTTCGGGTTGAAGTTTCTTGACATAAGCATCGCATCCCCAAACTTTTAGAAACGACGACTTAGGTTTCTTCCCAAACCATAATTCATACGGTGTCGTCTCAGCGGATTTAGGCGGTGCCCTATTTAAAGTGAATGTAGCTATCTCTAGAGCGTATCCCCAAAATGATAGCGGTAAATCGGTAAGAGACATCATAGACCGCACCATATCCAATAGAGTGCGACACGACGTTCGGACACACCGTTTATTTGAGGTGTTCGGCGGCGTGAGTTGTGAAACGATTCCACATTTTCTTAAGTGTGTACCAAATTCGTGACTTAAGTATTCTCCCCACGATCGATCGTAGGAACTTTATCTTCGGTCACGTTGATTCTCTACCTCACTCTGAAATTTCTTGAACTTTTCAAAGGTCTCGGACTTGTGTTTCATTAAGTAGACATACCCATATCTACTCAAGTCATCGGTGAGAGTGAGAACATAACGATATCCTCCATGAGCCTCAACGCTCATTGGACCGCACACATCGGTATGTATGATTTCCAACAAGTTGGTTGCTCGCTCCATTGTTCGGAGAACGGAGTCTTGGTCATTTGCCTAAGAGGCAAGGTTCGCATGTGTCAAACGATTCATAATCAAGAGACTCTAAAAGTCCATCAGCATGGAGCTTCTTCATGCGCTTGACACCAATGTGACCAAAGGCGGCGATGCCACAAGTATGTGGGACTATCGTTATCAACTTTACATCTTTTGCATCCACACTATGAACATGTGTAATATTACGCTCGAGATTCATCAAGAATAAACCATTGACCATCGGAGCATGACCATAAAACATATCTCTCATATAAATCGAACAACCATTATTCTCAGACTTAAATGAGTAGCCATCTCATATCAAAGCGAGATCCGGATACAATGTTCATGCTCAAACTTGGCACTAAATAACAATTATTGAGGTTTAAAACTAATCCCGTAGGTAAATGTAGAGGCAGCGTGTCGACGGCGATCACATCGACCACGAACCATTCCCGACGCGATCGTCACCTCGCCCTTCGCCAGTGTCCGTTTATTCCGCAGCTCCTGCTGTGAGTTACAAATATGAGCAGCGGCACCGTATCAAATACCCGGGAGTTACTACGAGTCTCGGTAGGGTACACATCAATTACATGTATATCAAATATACCTTTGGTGTTGCGGCCTTCTTATCCGCTAAGTATTTGGGGCAGTTCCGCCCAAATGCCCTTCCCTTGCAATAAAAGCACTCGGTCTCGGGCTTGGGTCCATTCTTTGACTTCTTCCCGCAAGCAAGCTTAGGCGGGCGGCAACATCTTTGCCGTCCTTCTTGAAGTTCTTCTTACCCTTGCCCTTCTTGAACTTAGTGGTCTTATTGACCATCAACACTTGATGTTCTTTCTTGATTTCAGCCTCTGCTGACTTCAAAGATTGAGAACACTTCAGAATGGTCTTTACCATCCCGCATGTTGTAGTTCATCACAAAGCTCTTGTAGCTTGGTGGGAGCGGCTGGAGGATTCTCTCAATGACCGCCTCATCAGGGAGGTTAATGTTCATTTGGGTCATACGGTTGTGCAACCCGGACATCTTGAGGATGTGCTCACCGTGAACTGTTCTCCTCCATCTTACAAGCTGTAGAACTTGTCGGAGACATCATATCTCTCGACCGGGCATGAGCTTGGAAAACTAGTTTCAGCTCTTGAACATCTCATATGCTCCGTGGTGCTCAAAACGCTTTTGGAGCCCGGTTCTAAGTGTAAAGCATGCCGCCTTGAGCGAGGGAGTAATCATCAAGACGAGTTTGCCAAGCGTTCATAACGTCTTGGTTCTTCGGGACGGAGCGGCACCTAGCGGTCCTTCTAGGACATATTGCTTCTGGCAGCTATGAGGATGATCCTCGGGTTCGGACCCGATCCGTATAGTTGCTGCCATCATCTTTCAGCTTGGTTTTCTCTAGGAGCGCGTTGAAGTTCATGTTGACATTAGCGTTTGCCATTGATCTACAAGACATATTTGCAAAGGTTTTAGACTAAGTTCATGATAATAAAGTTCTAATCAAATTATGAACTCCCACTTAGATTAGACATCCTCTAGTCATCTAAGTGTTACACGATCCGAGTCGACTAGCCCGTGTCCGATCATCACGTGAGACGGACTAGTCATCGTCGGTGAACATCTTCATGTTGATCGTATCTTCCATACGACTCGTGTTCGACCTTTCGGTCTCCGTGTTCGAGGCCATGTCCGCACATGCTAGGCTCGTCAAGTTAACCCTAAGTGTTTTATTTGTGTAAAACTGTCTTACACCCGTTGTATGTGAGCGTAAGGATCCATCACACCCGATCATCACGTGGTGCTTAGAAGCGATTTAACTGTAGCAGCGGTGCACGTTAGGGAGAACACTTCTTGAAATTTTGTAAGGATCATCTTATTTACTACCGTCATCCTAAGTAAACAAGATGCATAAACATAATAAACATCACATGCAATTATATAGTTGTGACATGATATGGCCAATATCATCAAGCTCCATTGATCTCCATCTTGGGCTCCATGATCATCTTGTCACCGGCTTGACACCATGATCTCCATCATCATGATCTCCATCATCGTGTCTCCATGAAGTTGTCACGCTAACGACTACTTCTACTTCTATGACTAACGCGTTTAGTAATGAAGTAAAGTAGTTTACATGGCGTTCTTCAATGACAAGCAGGTCATACAAAAAATAAAGACAACTCCTATGGCTCCTGCGGTTGTCATACTCATCGACATGCAAGTCGTGAATCCTATTACAAAACATGATCTCATACATCACAATTCATCATTCATCACAACTTCGGCCATATCACATCACATGATCAATCGCTGCAAAAACAAGTTAGGCGTCCTCTAGTTGTTGTTGCATCTTTTACGTGGCTGCGATTGGGTTCTAGCAAGAACGTTTTCTTACCTACGAATCACCACAACGTGATTTTGTCAACTTCTATTTACCCTTCATAAGGGCCCTGTTCATCGAATCCGCTCCAACTAAAGTGGAGAGAGCAGACACCCGCCAGCCACCTTATGCAACTAGTGCATGTCATCGGTGGAACCGGTCTCACGTAAGCGCGTGTAAGGTTGGTCGGGCCGCTTCATCCCACAATACCGTTGAGCAAGAAAAGCGACTAGTAGAGGCAAGTAAGATGACAAGATCAACGCCCACAACAATTTGTGTTCTACTCGTGCATTAGAGAACTACGCATAGACCTAGCTCATGATGCCATTTGTTGGGGAGCGTTGCAGAAAATTAAAATTTTTCCTACGGCTTCACCAAGATCCATCTATGAGTTCATCTAAGCAACGAGTAACGGGAGAGAGTTTGCATCTACATACCACTTGTAGATCGCGTGCGGAAGCTTGCAAGGTGATGATGGAGTCGTACTCGAGCGTGATTCAGATCACCGATGCCAAGTGCTGAGCGGACAGCACCTCCGCGTTCAACACACGTGCGGGACGGCGGCGTCTCCTCCTTCTTGATCCAGCAAGGGGGAAGGAGAGGTTGAGGAAGACAGCTCCACCGGCAGCACGACGGCGTGGTGATGGTGGAGAAGCAGTACTCCGACAGGGCTTCGCCGAGCTCTTACGGAGGAGGAGATGTGTTGGGAGGGAGGGCTGCGCCTTGGGAGTTGGTCCAGCAGCCCTCCCTCCCCCTTTATATAAGCCCCTGGTGGGGTGGCCCCTGGAGATCCAATCTCCGAGGCGGCGCCAAGGGGTGGAGTGCCCCAAGCCGGTGGGCGCCCCACCCCTAGGGTTTCAACCCTAGGCGTGGGGGTGGGCCTGGGGCGCACCAGCCCCTTGTGGGCTGGTTCCTTCCCCTTTGGCCCATGGGGCCCTCCGGATAGGTGGCCCCACCGGTGGACCCCGGGACCCTTCCGGTGGTCCGTGACTTTACCGGAGACCTCAAACTTTCTCGATGGCGAATCACCACTTCCTATATATTATTCTTTACCTCCGGACCCTTCCGAACTCCTCGTGACGTCCGAGATCTCATCCGGACTCGAACAATATTCGTAGTCACATACTTGACTTCCTACTAACCCTAGCGTCACCGAACCTTAAGTGTGTAGACCCTACGGGTTCGGGAGACACGCAGACATGACCGAGGCGACTCTCGGGCAATAACCAACATGGAGTCTGGATACCCATGTTGGCTCCCACATGCTCCTCGATGATTTCATCGGTTGAACCACGATGTCGAGGATTCGATCAAACCACATATACAATTCCCTTTGTCAATCGATGCGTTACTTGCCCGAGACTCGATCGTCGGTATCCCAATACCTTGTTCGGTCTCGTTATCGCAAGTCACTTTACTCGCATCAGTAATGCATGATCCGTGGCCAACACCTTGGTCAACTTGAGCTCATTATGATGATGCATTACCGAGTGGGCCCAGAGATACCTCTCCGTCATACGGAGTGACAAATCCCGATCTCGATCCGTGTCAACCCAACAGATACTTTCGGAGATACCGTAATGCACCTTTATAGTCACCCGATTACGTTGTGACGTTTGATACACCCAAGGCACTCCTACGGTAACCGGAGTTACACGATCTCATGGTCGAAGGAAGAGATACTTGACATTGGCAAAGCTTCTAGCAAACGAACTATACGATCTTTTATGCTATGCTTATGATTGGGTCTTGTCCATCACATCATTCTCCTAATGATGTGATCCCGTTATCAACGACATCCTATGTCCATAGTCAGGAATCCATGACTATCTATTGATCACAACGAGCTAGTCAACTAGAGGCTCACTAGGGACATTTGTGGTCTAAGTGTTCACACGTGTATTACGATTTCCGGATAATACAGTTATAGCATGAACAAAAGACAATTATCATGAACATTGAAATATAATAATACTTTTATTATTGCCTCTAGGGCATATTTCCAACAGGCCGACCCCTCTAGATGGGATCTAGAGGGGGATTTATGACAGGAGGGAGGCTTGCCCCCAAGCAGGCGCCCCTTAGGGTTTCCCAACCCTAGGCGCATGGGCCCAAGGTGGGCGCGCCCAGCCCTCCGGGGCTGGCTCCCTCCCTTTGCGGCCCATGTGGCCCTTCGGGAGGGTGGCCCCTCGGTGGACCCGGAACCCCTCCGGTGGCCCCTGTACAATACCGATAACCCCGGAAACTTTCCGGTGTCCGTATGACAACTTCCCATATATAAAACTTCACCTCCGGACCATTCCGAACTCCTCGTGACGTCCAGGGATCTCATCCGGACTCGAACACCATTCGGTAGTCACATACTAGTCTTCCCGATAACCCTAAGCGCCACCGAACCTTAAGTGTGTAGACCCTACGGGCTCGGGAGACATGCGAGACATGACCGAGGCGACTCTCGGGCAATAACCAACAGCGGGATCTGGATACCCATGTTGGCTCCCACATGCTCCTCGATGATTTCATCGGTTGAACCACAATGTCGAGGATTCGATCAAACCACATATACAATTCCCTTTGTCAATCGATGCGTTACTTGCGAGACTCGATCGTCGGTATCCCAATACCTTGTTCAGGTCTCGTTACGCGCAAGTCACTTTACTCGCATCAGTAATGCATGATCCCGTACAACACCTTGGTCACTTTGAGCTCATTATGATGATGCATTACCGAGTGGGCCCAGAGATACCTCTCCGTCACACGGAGTGACAAATCCCGATCTCGATCCGTGTCAACCCAATAGATACTTTCGGAGATACCATGAGTGCACCTTTATAGTCACCCAGTTACGTTGTGACGTTTGATACACCCAAAGCACTCCTACGGTATCTAGGAGTTACACGATCTCATGGTCGAAGGAAGAGATACTTGACATTGGCAAAGCTCTAGCAAACGAACTACACGATCTTTGTGCTATGCTTAGGATTGGGTCTTGTCCATCACATCATTCTCCTAATGATGTGATCCCGTTATCAACGACATCCAATGTCCATAGCAGAAACCTTGACTATCTGTTGATCAACGAGCTAGTCAACTAGAGGCTCACTAGGGACGATTGTGGTCTATGTGTTCACACGTGTATTACGATTTCCGGATAATACGCTTATAGCATGAACAAAAGACAATTATCATGAACAATGAAATATAATAATACTTTTATTGTTGCCTCTAGGGCATATTTCCAACAGTCTCCCACTTGCACTAGAGTCACCAATCTAGTTACATTGTGATGAATCGAACACCCATAGAGTTCGGTGTTGATCATGTTTTGCCCATGAGAGAGGTTTAGTCAGCGGATCTGCGACATTCGGATCCGTGTGCAATTTGCAAATCTGTATATCTCCATCTTGAACATTTTCACGGATGGAGTTGAAACGACGCTTGATGTGCTCGGTCTTCTTGTGAAACCTGGGCTCCTTGGCAAGGGCAATAGCTCCAGTGTTGTCACAGAAGAGTTTGATCGCCCCGACGCATTGGGTATGACTCCTAGGTCGGTGATGAACTCCTTCACCCAAATCGCTTCATGCGCTGCCTCCGAGGCTGCCATGTACTCCGCTTCACACGTAGATCCCGCCACGACGCTTCGCTTGCATTGCACCGCACTTCTTGCTCCACCATTCAACATATACACGTATCCCGTGCGTGACTTAGAGTCATCAGATTTGAGTCGAAGCTAAGCGTCGGCGTAACCCTTCTGACGAGCTCTTCGTCTCCTCCATAAACGAGAAACATGTCCTTTGTCCTTTTCAGGTACTTCAGGATATTCTTGACCGCTGTCCAGTGTTCCTTGCCGGGATTACTTTGGTATCTTGCTACCAAACTTACGGCAAGGTTTTGAAAGTGCAACTAATCCCCGGGTGGTTTTGGTAATTAATAACAACATATATATCATTGAACTAATAACTTCTTGAGAATCATTTCAGAAAGTTCAGTGATATGGGTATGGCTATGACTGAAGAAGTGGACCCCTCAAAATGCTAAGGAAAGCATTGGCAAAAGCTCAAGACTCCATTTTTGGTTTAGTGATCAAAGATCACATTGAGTCCATAGGAAAGCCAATACTATTAAAAGGGGATGAGGTTATGATAATGATCTGGTTGCTCAAAGTGCTTAGTGATCTATCTCCCAAACCATCAGCAATCTTTCATTCCAACATACACTCATAAGTAATCTCGGTCCCACCGATTCCATAAACTCAGTCACACCGAGATGAACCACCTCAGCCATATACCCAAACCCTAGAAATTTCGGATTTTCCGATTCCAAACTCAGTCTCACCGAAACTAGTGTTGCCAAGCTTCTGTAACCTTCCGTCATCATATCGGTGTCACCGAGATGATAAAGTCGGTCCCACCGAGATTGGCAAACCCTAGTATTTGGAAGAATCAGACTCACCGAGATTGTATTTTCGGTCCCACCGAAAATCCCAACGTTCACAAGATTTGAACTTTCGGTCTCACCGAGTTGTCAACTTCGGTCCGACCGAGATTGGTCAAATGTGTGTAACGGTTGGATTTTGTGTGGAGGCTATAAATACCCTCCACCTCCTCTTCATTCGTGGAGAGAGCCATCGAAAGAACTACCACTCCTACCTTACATTTACGAGAAGAAAACTACCTACCCTTGTGTTGAGATCAAGTTGCTCCACTCCCACCATATGAAACTTGATTTCTAGCCTTCCCAAGTTGCTTTCCACTCAATCCTTTCTTCCACCACAGCCAAATCAGTGAGGAGAGTTGAGTGTTGGGGAGATTATCATTTGAAGCACAAGAGCAAGGAGTTCATCATCACCAACACCATCTATTACCTTTTGGAGGGTGGTGCCTCCTAGATTGGTTAGGTGTCGCTTGGGAGCCTCCGTCAAGATGTGGAGTTGAACCAAGAAGTTTGTAAGGGCAAGGAGATCGCCTACTTCGTGAAGATCTACCCGAGTAAGGCTAGTCCTCCGTGGGCGTATGCCATGATGGCATAGACAAGGTTGCTTCTTCGTGGACCCTTCGTGGGTGGAGCCCTCCGTGGACTCTCGCATGGCCGTTACCCTCGTGGGTTGAAGTCTCCATCAACGTGGATTGACGATAGCACCACCTATCGGAACCACGAGAAAAAATCTCCGTGTCTCCAAATTGCGTTTGCTCTTCTCCACCTCTCTTTACTACATGTGCAATTTACTTTCCGCTGCAAATACTCTAGAATTGCATGTGTAGGGTGATACTTGACTTGATCATCATTGTGAACTTGCTAAAAACTTGTCCTAATCAAAAGGCTAAACTTTTATATTGTCAAGTAGTCTAATCACCCCCCTCTAGACATACTTTCGATCCTACAAGTGGTATCAGAGCTTTGGTTTCCATTGAATTGGTTTTCATTGCATTGGACTCCATAAGCTTGGTTTCACAACCTAGGAGAGTATGGCGTCTAGTGAGGGTAATTTTCGTAGAGGTCCTTACTTTGATGGTTCAAATTTTGCTAGTTGGAAGCATAAAATGAAAATGCATATTCTTGGACATAACCCTGCCGCATGGGGCATTATTTGTGTTGGCTTGCAAGGTGAGTTCTTCGAGGAAGGAAAAGTTTCGGATCGTGAAGCTGCAGCGGATGAATTGCGGATGTTGCAAAACAATGCTCAAGCTTGTGACATTCTCTTCAATGCTTTGTGTCCCGAGGAGTTCAACAAAATCAGCCGTCTTGAGAATGCAAAAGAGATTTGGGATACTTTGGTCGAAATGCACGAAGGTACCGAGTCCGTGAAGGAATCAAAGCTAGATGTTCTTCAAGGTCAACTTGACAAGTTCAAGATGAAGGAAGGTGAAGGAGTCGCTGAAATGTATTCTAGGCTTGCTCCCATCACAAATGAGATTGCCGGCTTAGGAAGCGAAGAAATGACCAACCGATTCATCATCAAGAAGATTCTCAGAGCTTTGGATGGAAAGTATGACACCGTGTGCACTTTGATCCAAATGATGCCAAACTACAAGAATCTCAAGCCTACCGAAGTCATTGGAAGGATTGTTGCTCATGAGATGACACTTAAAGATAAGGAAGAGCTTCACAACAAGTCAAGTGGTGCTTACAAAGCTACATGTGATGCTCCCACAACCTCAAGTGACAAGCTAGTTTCCAATGAAGAGATAAGCCTAATGGTGAAGAACTTCAACAAATTCTACAAGAGTAGAAGCAAGGAAAGAAGCTCAAAGTCTAGATCATATGATGAAAAGAGATCTTCTAGTCGTGATCGAAAATGCTACAATTGTGGAAGACCCGGACACTACTCAAATGAGTGTTCGACTCCCCACAAGAGAAGAGAAGAATCTCCAAGAAGAAGAAGCTCAAGAGAAGAGTCGCCTCGGAAAGAGAGAAGGAGTAGAGATGATCGTTATGAACGAAGATCCTCTCGAAGAAGCAAGGATTCGGAAAGGAAAGACAAGTCATCAAGGAGCTACACAAGAAGAAAGCATCAAGCTCATGTAGGTGAATGGGTCTCGGCTCCGACTCGACAATCACTCCGAAAGAAGCTATCACTCCAACTCCGAATATAGTCAAGATGAAGGTGTTGCCGGTCTTGCTCTCGTATCCTCCAACTCCAACTCCTATGACTTATTTGATTCACCAAATGAGGGAATTGGAAGATGCTTCATGGCTAAAGGCCCCAAGGTATCACACCCTGAATTTATTGACTTTGATAGTGATGAGGATGACTTGCTTGGTGAAGATGAGCTTTTACATGACAAATCTAGTGAGCCTAGTAATGATGAACATGCTAGTAGTCTTTATAGTCGAGAAGAGTCGAATGACAATGCTATGAAGGAGATTGAGCGTCTAACTAAAGAACTAAACACTCTTAAGTTAGCTCATGAAACAACTCAAGAAGATCATAGAGAGCTCCTAAGATCTCATGAGAAGCTACGCTCGAGAAGCTCAATCTAGAGCAAGAACATGAGTTCCTAAAAGCTATCAATGATGATCTTGAAAGAAGAGTTCTTCATATCTTGCCAAGCGACTTCTCTTGTCTAATTTCTTGCCACCTATTAAAACTAAGCATGACAAGCATAAGAAAAATTCTTCATCTAGTAGTAACAATAACCATGCTAAATCCAATATTGTTGCTTCTAGTAGTTCTCTTGATTCCACTAACAATGTTTCAAGCCAAGTTACACTTGAGCAAGAAAATAGTTTATTGAAAGGGATTATAGAAAGGTGTCTACAAGAGCCTTGCGGAAGCAAGAACTTTGAGGAAATTGTTCGCAAGCAAGGAAGGCACGGAAGAATCAAGGAATTGGTTTTGAGCGAAAGTTCAACGCCGAGGGTGTTGAATGGGAAGAAGGTCAATATCCCACTCCAAAGTTTGTTTCTCAAAAGGATAAGTATGATCCTACTTCTTCCAATGTGGAACAAGCTCAAGATGACCTTCCACCACAAGACCACAAGCTAAAAGGCAAGGACAAGCTTCAAGAGGAGATTGATGCATTTATTGAAGCACCTCAGGCCATGGTCAAGTGGGTTCCCAAGGAAACGTCAAGTTCTACTTCGTCAAGTTCAACTACTACCCCAAGGATTCCCATCAAGATGATGTGGATCCCGAAGAAGAAGAACTAGAGAGTTCTTGAGGGTGACTCCGCCAACATATTTCACTCACATTCATTTTGGCAAGAACTTGTGCAATCAACTTCCACATCTTGCACTAGTTCATGGAGTCACAAACCCTCTTGTTGATAAGTCAAGGGACAAGGTAATCATTGCATTCGTGGACATCATCTATTGTGTACTTCAATCTATGTCCATGGATATCCTTGTTTGTTCCTTGTGGGACTAACCCATGTAGGTATTGAAAGTGCCCGAATCCAAAGGATTGCTCCCAACTCTTGATGATCTTCATCAACATTGAGCATCCACATCTTCAACATCTACATGAAGTCTTCTCGACAACCCAAGGTTAGTTTGACCCTTTAAAAGGGTTCTCACATCAAGGGGAGCTTTGCTCTAAAGATTTGAGCTAAAGCATCTTCAAATGATGTGAACACATTAATGCTTTATGTAAAAGTGGTAACCCCACTTGTGCTTAAGCGATGAGTATGACCTATGATCAAATGTTCTCATTTGACTCCTAAGTCAATATACTCATATATAGATGACCTAGTCATCGACAAATTGTGTGATAGTAGCTAGTGTTTTGTTTGTGCATGTTTGACACATATTTCATTTGCTATCTTATTGTGTGAGCATGTTGGATGCATGATTTTATCCATTCAAGGACATCCATTTGTTGCTTTGGTCTTTTGGATTTTTTTTTGACCAAATGGATGGACAAGAATGCCTAAGGTCCTCCCTAGCTATCTATGCTTTCTTGTCTCAAACTCTATTCATGCTTATATCACAAACTTTGATCAAGTCTTTTTGGACCCACCGAGTGAGGAGCACTTTGAGCCACCGATCCGTCAAAAGCTTAACTTCCAAAACCTTCTAAGTATTTTCGGTCAGACCAACCCACTCAAAATCGGACAGACCGAAAGCACTTGGATTGATCTAGGTTTTCACCTCGGTGAAACCGAGTTGCAATTTTCGGCGTGACCGAAGTGTGTAACTGCTTGCAGTTAACCATCTCGGTGCCACCGAGATTTACAATTCGGTCCCACCGACAGCTAAAGGGTATATATACCTGAGGGCAGCGCGCATTGATTCTTTCTTCAAAACGCCTCGCCCCCAAACCCTTTGATGTCGTCGCCGTGGTCTCCGGATCGTCTCCATCGTCGCCTGTGCGCCTTCGCCGCGGGTCTCCATCGCCGTCAACGGTCACTCTCTCCGCGCCGTTGCCGCCGTAGAGAAACTCCACCAAGTTAGGGTGAGTTTCGATCCCTCTCGTGTTTCAACCTCCGATTCAATACACGATTGGTTTGCCTAGCTTCTTGCCACATTTGAGAACTTCCTATCCAGCAGATTAGTTCTTAGAACGAAATTCGAGTAAAAGTTTTAGGGTTAGGTTTCGCGAACACATCTCGGTGTGACCGATTCTACATTCTCGGATGACCGATTTGGCTTCGGCCATTGATCGCACTTTTCGGTCCAACCGAAGTTGTGCAAATCGATGCGACCGAAATGAGGATTTAGTGAAACCCTAGTGTTCTCGGCTAGACGAAACCCATTTCGGTCCAACCGAAAGTGGTGTGAATGGTTCTGCGGACACTTCGGATTCACGAATTTTAGACTCGATCGACCGAAATGCATTCGTGAAAACTTGAAACTGAAATTTGAACTCGTTCTTTTGCAAAATCTTCTGCAGTTTGTGATAACTCTTCTATTCTGCCTACACCTAATCTATTCACGGGTTGTCGGCCATGTCGATGCGGTGACAGCGTAACAGTCCGAATCTCCAATTGCTGAAATTCCAGAGGCGGGCACTAGTCCCGAGGCAGCAGCTTTTCGATGATGGTGAGAGGAACACACCAAGTGGTTTGCCTCCTGCTGCCACGGGGCTGGGAAGAAGAGAAATTCGATGAAGAGGATTCGATTTCATTCTTGAGGAAGAGATCACATCTAAGCCAAAGAGGAAAGTGGTTGCCAAAGAGCATCAAGGGCAACAAACCAAGAAAGGCACCGACAAAGTGAAGAAGTCCACAGTTGCTAAGAAGCTGAGCATGGAAGAAGAAACTTGAGCAAAGTGAAGAAAACTTCCAAGAGGAAGAGGATTGTGCATGATGAAGCGGTGATGATGATTACGATGAGGAAGTACCCCACCTCCTTAGAAGCCTAAGTTGATGGGAGATGCCATCGAGGCAGGAGCACCTACAAAGTCTAAGCCATCAGCTCCAAAGCAAAGGCAGCTCAAGCCAAGCCTGCTTGCCAAGCCCAAGAAAAGCAGAAGAAACATTCTGCTTGAGAGAAGAAGAAAGACAATGTGCCACCAGTGAGTCGATGATGAGGCACATGTATTCTTGAAACTCCGTCGAAACTGCCAGATCCACAATGATGCTCATCCTCGAGCTGAAAACATGAAGGAAAGAAAGGATAAAGGTCTCGGGCTATGGAGACAAGCTGATCCATATGCCGTGAGAAGAAGGACTCTTTGTTGACCCAAGGTTCCACACCGAGAGCAAACAAGATTTCTATGAGGCTGTGCTTATGGACAAGAAACCCATTATTCTTGACACTCGCTATGTTGATCGGGCATATATTGTGATGAAGAGCACAGAGACTACTTTCCACATGTGCATGAGAGCTTCACTTGCATGTGGTGTTGCTGATTTCGTTGGTCGAAACCATGCTTGGAATGATGAGATGATCATGCAATTCTATGCCACGGCTCATTTCTATCCGGATGGCAGGATTGTATGGATGGTGAAGGCGTAGATTCTCTTCAACAGTTGAAGAGTGGGCAGCACTGCTGAATGCTCCAGTGTCAAGAGAAGATGATGTTGATGTCTATGGAATTCCCAAGAAAAACCATGAGTCTATGAAGAACATGTACAATGAGGTACCAGCTAAGGATGTAGAGATGGAAGCTCGGCTCGATGTATCATCTCCAGGCAGGTCTTCCTACCACGAACACAATTCTGAGGCATACCCTGATGCCCAAGTCTGGAGATCATCGCATGATAAGAGGCTATTCTATCAACATGCTGCATATACTAGATCAGAAGGCACCTTTCAAGGTGATGGACCTGATAGTTGAGACTATCAAGAGGACTGCAGCAGACCAAAAGAGGTCATGTGGTTTTGCCCCACACATACAGATGCTTATCAATGCCAAGTTTGGCACGGGCACCTACTTGTTGGATAGACCCCACTTGCCACTGCAGCCTGAGCATGAGGACAATGAAGTTGTGATGACTGAGGATGATCCCATGTCTGTTGAAGGTCAAGCAAAGTCTGAAGCTGCCAAACAAGCTAAAGCTGAGAAGGAAGCAGCAGCAGCAGCAGCTAAACCCAAGAGTGTTGGAGAGCAGCTCCTTGAAGCTACCCAGAGGATTGAGCAACGCCTGGCCAGCATTGTGCAGACTCAGGAGAGTCTTGAGAGGATAGTTGAAGACAAGTTCCATGCTCTGGATGTCAAGCTGACTGAAGTGCAAGTCACTCTCAATAAGCTTGAGGCAGATATCGAGGAAGCTAAGAGGGAGAAGGAAGAGCTCATGAAGGAGATGCAGGATGACCTAGTCCAGGATGATTATGAACAACTGCTCCGGTTCCTACAAGACCCAGATCATTGCTATTCCAAAGGATGACACGAGTGGCTCTTCAGATCAACACCTCCCACAGCTCCATCGGCCCAGCTCCAGCTCCGTGTCCACTCCTCCAGCTCCACAGACATCAGCCGAAGCCTTTGCAGATGCAGCTATCTCAACTCCATCAACCCAGAGAGCCGCCAGCAGAGTCCCTAGTGACGTTTAGCTCTATACCTTTCGAACTTTTTGGTAACTTGTTGCCAAAGGGGGAGAAATTGTATAGATCATAGGACTTCGAGAGAGAGTGCTCGCTTTTGCTCTTTCGTTTGCGGTTTCTTTGAGATACTTTTGAGATTTTCGAGACATTCCGTGTGTTTGATACTACGTTTGCTCTACTTTGATGAGTGCTTGATCATACTATGCCTTAATGTGTGCTTAATGCTTATCATATGCTATTCATATCTTGTATGATCATTTACTCATGTCTTGGTGATTGGGTGCATGCTATTCATTCTTATCATTTTGTGCGCTCCACCAAGATGTATGTGACATGGAAGAGTGACCCATGATCCTAATCGATTGTGCATTTGCATTCAAACGCAAATCTTAAATAATGCACAAATTTAGGGGGAGCTCTTGCTTATCACATACTTCTCAAAGCGACGATATTATTCATTGATTATATCATTTGTCGAAGCTTTGATCTATATGTTGTCATCAATTACCAAAAAGGGGGAGATTGAAAGTGCAACTAATCCCCGGGTGGTTTTGGTAATTAATAACAACATATATATCATTGAACTAATAACTTCTTGAGAATCATTTCAGAAAGTTCAGTGATATGGGTATGGCTATGGTGAAGAAGTGGACCCTCAAAATGCTAAGGAAAGCATTGGCAAAAGCTCAAGACTCCATTTTTGGTTTAGTGATCAAAGATCACATTGAGTCCATAGGAAAGCCAATACTATTAAAAGGGATGAGGTTATGATAATGATCTGGTTGCTCAAAGTGCTTAGTGATCTATCTCCCAAACCATCGCAATCTTTCATTCCAACATACACTCATAAGTAATCTCGGTCCCACCGATTCCATAAACTCACCACACCGAGATGAACCACCTCACCATATACCCAAACCCTAGAAATTTCGGATTTTCCGATTCCAAACTCGGTCTCACCGAAACTAGTGTTGCCAAGCTTCAGAACCTTACGTCATCATATCGGTGTCACCGAGATGATAAAGTCGGTCCCACCGAGATTGGCAAACCCTAGTATTTGGAAGAATCGGACTCACCGAGATTGTATTTTCGGTCCCACGAAAATCCCAACGTTCACAAGATTTGAACTTTCGGTCTCACCGAGTTGTCAACTTCGGTCCGACCGAGATTGGTCAAATGTGTGTACAGTTGGATTTTGTGTGGAGGCTATAAATACCCTCCACCTCCTCTTCATTCGTGGAGAGAGCCATCGAAAGAACTACCACTCCTACCTTACATTTCGAGAAGAAAACTACCTACCCTTGTGTTGAGATCAAGTTGCTCCACTCCCACCATATGAAACTTGATTTCTAGCCTTCCCAAGTTGCTTTCCACTCAATCCTTTCTTCCACCACAGCCAAATCGGTGAGGAGAGTTGAGTGTTGGGGAGATTATCATTTGAAGCACAAGAGCAAGGAGTTCATCATCACCAACACCATCTATTACCTTTTGGAGGTGGTGCCTCCTAGATTGGTTAGGTGTCGCTTGGGAGCCTCCGTCAAGATGTGGAGTTGAACCAAGAAGTTTGTAAGGGCAAGGAGATCGCCTACTTCGTGAAGATCTACCCCGAGTAAGGCTAGTCCTCCGTGGGCGTATGCCATGATGGCATAGACAAGGTTGCTTCTTCGTGGACCCTTCGTGGGTGGAGCCCTCCGTGGACTCTCGCAGCCGTTACCCTCCGTGGGTTGAAGTCTCCATCAACGTGGATTGACGATAGCACCACCTATCGGAACCACGAGAAAAAATCTCCGTGTCTCCAAATTGCGTTTGCTCTTCTCCACCTCTCTTTACTACATGTGCAATTTACTTTCCGCTGCAAATACTCTAGAATTGCATGTGTAGGGTGATACTTGACTTGATCATCATTGTGAACTTGCTAAAAACTTGTCCTAATCAAAAGGCTAAACTTTTATATTGTCAAGTAGTCTAATCACCCCCCCTCTAGACATACTTTCGATCCTACAGGTTTACATCGGATCTGGTACATAGCATGGCATACATAATAGATCCTATGGCTGAAGCATAGGGGATGACACTCATCTCTTCTTTATCTTTTGCCGTGGTCGGTGACTGAGCTGAGCTCAATCTCACACCTTGTAACATAGGCAAGAACCCTTTCTTGGACTGATCCATTTTGAACCTCTTCAAAATCTTATCAAGGTATGTGCTTTGTGAAAGACCTATGAGGCGTCTCGATCTATCTCTATAGATCTTGATGCCTAATATATAAGCAGCTTCTCCAAGGTCCTTCATTGAAAAACACTTATTCAAGTAGGCCTTAATGTTGTCCAGAAGTTTTGTATCATTTCCCATCAAGAGTATGTCATCTACATATAATATGAGAAATGCTACAGAGCTCCCACTCACATTCTTGTAAACGCAGGCTTCTCCATAAGACTGCATAAACCCAAACGCTTTGATCATCTCATCAAAGCGAATGTTCCAACTCTGAGATGCTTGCACCAGCCCATAAATGGATCGCTAGCTTGCATACTTTGTTAGCGTTCTTAGGATCGACAAAACCTTCCGGCTGCATCATATACAGCTCTTCCTTAAGATGTCCGTTAAGGAATGCCGTTTTGACGTCCATCTGCCATATCTCATAATCATAGTATGCGGCAATTGCTAACATGATTCGGACGGACTTCAGCTTCGCTACGGGAGAGAATGTCTCGTCGTAGTCAATCCCTTGAACTTGTCGATAACCCTTAGCGACAAGCCGAGCTTTATAGATGGTAACATTACCATCCGCGTCCGTCTTCTTCTTGAAAATCCATTTGTTTTCTATCGCTCGCCGATCATCGGGCAAGTCTGTCAAAGTCCATACTTTGTTTTCATACATGGATTCTATCTCGGATTTCATGGCTTCAAGCCATTTGTTGGAATCTGGGCCCGCCATCGCTTCTTCATAGTTCGAAGGTTCACCGTTGTCTATCAACATGATTTCCAGGACAGGGTTGCCGACCACTGCAGTGCGGAGCGTGTCCTTGTGGACGTCTGAGTTCAAGAGCAACTTGATCCAAGTACCTTGATCATCATCATTGTTTTCCTCTTGGTTGGTGTGGGCATCACAGAACATTTTCAGATCGCACCACTTTCCCGCTCGAGAGGTAGTACTTCATCGAGTTCTACTTTCCTCCCACTTACTTCTTTCGAGAGAAACTCTTTTCCGAAAGCATCCGTTCTTGGCAACAAAGATCTTGCCCTCGGATCTTAAGTAGAAGGTATACCCGGCGGTTTCCTTAGGGTATCCTATGAAGACGATTTTTCCGACTTGGGTTCGAGCTTTTGGGTTGAAGTTTCTTGACATAAGCATCGCATCCCCAAACTTTTAGAAACGACAGCTTAGGTTTCTTCCCAAACCATAATTCATACGGTGTCGTCTCAACAGATTTAGACGGTGCCCTATTTAAAGTGAATGTAGCTGTCTCTAGAGCGTATCCCCAAAATGATAGCGGTAAATCGGTAAGAGACATCATAGACCGCACCATATCTAATAGAGTGCGATTACGACGTTCGGACACACCGTTACGTTGAGGTGTTCCAGGCGGCGTGAGTTGCGAAACGATTCCACATTTCCTTAAGTGTGTACCAAATTCGTGACTTAAGTATTCTCCTCCATGATCTGATCGTAGGAACTTTATCTTTTGGTCACGTTGATTCTCCACCTCATTCTGAAATTCCTTGAACTTTTCAAAGGTTTCAGACTTGTGTTTCATTAAGTAAACATACCCATATCTACTCAAGTCATCAGTGAGAGTGAGAACATAACGATATCCTCCGCGAGCCTCAATGCTCATTGGACCGCATACATCGGTATGTATGATTTCCAACAAGTTGGTTGCTCGCTCCATTGTTAGGAGAACGGAGTCTTGGTCATTTTGCCCATGAGGCATGGTTCGCATGTGTCAAATGATTCATAATCAAGAGACTCTAAAAGTCCATCAAGCATGGAGCTTCTTCATGCGCTTGACACCAATGTGACCAAGGCGGCGTGCCACAAGTATGTGGGACTATCGTTATCAACTTTACATCTTTTGGCATCCACACTATGAACATGTGTAATATTATGCTCGAGATTCATTAAGAATAAACCATTGACCATCGGAGCATGACCATAAAACATATCTCTAATATAAATCGAACAACCATTATTCTCGGACTTAAATGAGTAGCCATCTCGTATTAAACGAGATCCGGATACAATGTTCATGCTCAAACTTGGCACTAAATAACAATTATTAAGGTTCAAAACTAATCCCGTAGGTAAATGTAGAGGCAGCGTCGACGGCGATCACATCAACTCTGGAACCATTCCCGACGCGATCGTCACCTCGTCCTTTGCCGGTCTCCGTTTATTCCGCAGCTCTGCTGTGAGTTACAAATATGAGCAACGACATCGGTATCAAATACCTGGGAGTTACTACGAGTAATGGTAAGGTACACATCAATTACATGTATATCAAATATACCTTTGGTGTTGCCGGCCTTCTTATCCGCTAAGTATTTGGGGCAGTTCCGCTTCAAATGACCCTTCCCTTGCAATAAAAGCACTCGGTCTCGTGCTTGGGTCCATTCTTTGACTTCTTCCGGCGGCAATGGCTTGCGGGCGCGCAACATCCTTGCCGTCCTTCTTGAAGTTCTTCTTGCCCTTGCCCTTCTTGAACTTAGTGGTCTTATTGATCATCAACACTTGATGTTCTTTCTTGATTTCAGCCTCTGCTGACTTGAGATCGAGAACACTTCAGAATGGTCTTCACCATCCCCGCATGTTGTAGTTCATCACAAAGCTCTTGTAGCTTGGTGGGAGCGATCGAGGATTCTGTCAATGACCGCCTCATCTCGGGAGGTTAATGTTCATTTGGGTCATACGGTTGTGCAACCTGGACATCTTTAGGATGTGCTCACCGATGTAACTGTTTTCCTCCATCTTACAACTGTAGAACTTGTCGGAGACATCATATCTCTTGACCGGGCATGAGCTTGAAAACTAGTTTCAGCTCTTGAACATCTCATATGCTCCGTGATGCTCAAAACGCTTTTGGAGCCCGGTTCTAAGCTGTAAAGCATGCCGCATCGAACGAGGGAGTAATCATCAAGACGAGTTTGCCAAGCATTCATAATGTCTTGGTTCTTCGGGACGGAGCGTCACCTAGCGGTCCATCTAGGACATATTGCTTCACGGCAGCTATGAGGATGATCTCGTGTTAGGACCCGATCAGTATAGTTCTTGTCGTCATCTTTCAGCTTGGTTTTCTAGGAACGCGTTGAAGTTCATGTTGACATTAGCGTTGGCCATTTGATCTACAAGACATATTTGCAAAGGTTTTAGACTAAGTTCATGATAATAAAGTTCTAATCAAATTATGAACTCCCACTTAGATTAGACATCCCTCTAGTCATCTAAGTGTCACACGATCCGAGTCGACTAGGCCGTGTCCGATCATCACGTGAGACGGACTAGTCATCGTCGGTGAACATCCTCATGTTGATCGTATCTTCCATACGACTCGTGTTCGACCTTTCGGTCTCCGTGTTCCGAGGCCATGTCTGTACATGCTAGGCTCGTCAAGTTAACCCTAAGTGTTTTCGCTGTGTAAAATTGTCTTACACCCGTTGTATGTGAACGTAAGAATCCATCACACCCGATCATCACATGGTGCTTAGAAGCGACGAACTGTAGCAACGGTGCATAGTTAGGGGAGAACACTTCTTGAAATTTTTGTAAGGGATCATCTTATTTACTACCATCGTCCTATGTAAACAAGATGCATAAACATAATAAACATCACATGCAATTATATAGTTGTGACATGATATGGACAATATAATATAGCTCCATTGATCTCCATCTTCGGGGCTCCATGATCATCTTGTCACCGGCTTGACACCATGATCTCCATCATCGTGTCTTCATGAAGTTGTCACGCCAACGACTACTTCTACTTCTATGGCTAACGCGTTTAGCAATAAAGTAAAGTAGTTTACATGGCGTTTTTCAATGACACGCAGGTCATACAAAAATAAAGACAACTCCTATGGCTCCTGCTGGTTGTCATACTCATCGACATGCAAGTCGTGAATCCTATTACAAGAACATGATCTCATACATCACAATTCATCATTCATCACAACTTCTGGCCATATCACATCACATGATCAATCGCTGCAAAAACAAGTTAGACGTCCTCTAATTGTTGTTGCATCTTTTACGTGGCTGCAATTGGGTTCTAGCAAGAACGTTTTCTTACCTACGAATAACCACAACGTGATTTTGTCAACTTCTATTTACCCTTCATAAGGGCCCTTTTCATCGAATCCGCTCCAACTAAAGTGGGAGAGACAGACACCCGCCAGCCACCTTATGCAACTAGTGCATGTCAATCGGTGGAACCGGTCTCACGTAAGCGTACGTGTAAGGTTGGTCCGGGCCGCTTCATCCCACAATACCGTTGAAGCAAGAAAAGACTAGTAGAGGCAAGCAAGTTGACAAGATCCACGCCCACAACAAAATTGTGTTCTACTCGTGCATTAGAGAACTACGCATAGACCTAGCTCATGATGCCACTGTTGGGGAACATTGCAGAAAATTAAAAATTTTCCTACGGTTTCACCAAGATCCATCTATGAGTTCATATAAGCAATGAGTCATGGGAGAGAGTTTGCATCTACATACCACTTGTAGATCACGTGCGGAAGCTTGCATGGTGATGATGGAGTCGTACTCGACGTGATTCAGATCACCGATGTCCAAGTGTTGAACGGACAACACCTCCGCGTTCAACACACGTACGGGACGGGAGACGTTTCCTCCTTCTTGATCCAGCAAGGGGGAAGGATAGGTTGAGGAAGCTCGCTCCAACGGCAGCACGACGGCCTGGTGATGTTGGTGCAAAGAAGATACTCGGCTGTGGCTTCGCCAAGCGCTTAACGGAGGAGGAGAGGTGTTGGGAGGGAGGGCTGCGCCTTGGAGTTGTGTACAGCAGCCCTCCCCACCCCTCTATTTATAGGGAAGGGCAGGGGCCGACCCTCTAGATGGGATCTAGAGGGCGGCGGCCAGGAGGGAGGCTTGCCCCCAAGCAGGCGCCCCTTAGGGTCTCCCCCAACCCTAGGCGCATGGGCCCAAGGTGGGGCATGCCCAGCCCTCCAGGCTGGCTCCCTCCCTTATGCCCATGTGGCCCTCCGGGAGGGGTGGCCCTCCGGTGGACCCGGAACCCCGGTGGCCCGGTACAATACCGATATCCCCCGGAAACTTTCCGGTGTCCGTATGACAACTTCCCATATATAAAACTTCACCTCCGGACCATTCCAGAACTCCTCGTGACGTCCGGGATCTCATCCGGGACTCCGAACACCATTTGGTAGTCACATACTAGTCTTCCTGATAACCCTAGCGTTACCGAACCTTAAGTGTGTAGACCCTACGGGCTCGGGAGACATGCAGACATGACCGAGACGACTCTCGGGCAATAACCAACAGTGGGATCTGGATACCCATGTTGGCTCCCACATGCTCCTCGATGATTTCATCGGTTGAACCACGATGTCGAGGATTCGATCAAACCCTGTATACAATTCCCTTTGTCAATCGGTACATTACTTGCCCGAGACTCGATCGTCGGTATCCCAATACCTTGTTCGGTCTCGTTATCGCAAGTCACTTTACTCGCATCAGTAATGCATGATCCGTGTACAACACCTTGGTCACTTTGAGCTCATTATGATGATGCATTACCGAGTGGGCCCAGAGATACCTCTCCGTCATACGGAGTGACAAATCCCAGTCTCGATCCGTGTCAACCCAATAGATACTTTCGGAGATACCTGTAGTGCACCTTTATAGTCACCCAGTTACGTTGTGACGTTTGATACACCCAAAGCACTCCTACGGTATCCAGGAGTTACACGATCTCATGGTCGAAGGAAGAGATACTTGACATTGGCAAAGCTCTAGCAAACGAACTACACGATCTTTGTGCTATGCTTAGGATTGGGTCTTGTCCATCACATCATTCTCCTAATGATGTGATCCCGTTATCAATGACATCCAATGTCCATAGCCAGGAAACCTTGACTATCTGTTGATCACAACGAGCTAGTAAACTAGAGGCTCACTAGGGACGTATTGTGGTCTATGTGTTCACACGTGTATTACGATTTCCGGATAATACAGTTATAGCATGAACAAAAGACAATTATCATGAACAATGAAATATAATAATACTTTTATTATTGCCTCTAGGGCATATTTCCAACACATGGGAGGATCCGCAAAATAGTGCCTGATCAATCTATTGTGGGCATCGATCCTATCTCTCCAAAATTTCTGCCGACCCATAACCGAACCACCGTGCTTCGGTTTTTTATTGATGTGCATAGCTAGGATCATTGCAAGATCCTCCTCCTCTTCAATATCAAATTCTTCTTCGGAAGAATCATATGGCGAACTCATCTACAATGTTCAATTTAAACTAGGCTATAAAAACTACAAACAACATGCACCAAATTCATGTAAAAAAGTGAAGTTGAAGCAATACATACCTTGCAAGCGTTTTATCGAACACCTCGTGGGCGACGAGCGGCAGTGGGTGGCCGGGCGCTGTTCGTCGGAGGAATGCCGCGCGCGAGGGGCGGCGGCGACTAGAGGGAGACGGAGGAAGCAGCGGTGGCGCGGGGATACGCCGGGGATGCACCGGAACAAATGGGGTGGCGCGGGCGGCGGCGGCGCCAGCGGCTGAATGGGGGTATGTGGAAGTTGCGAGCGGGCGCTCGAGTGTCCATACAGGCAGCAATGGCGTAGTAAATAAGCGCGCGGCGATGGCGTTCGCCCGCCTGAACTAGTTATGCTGCTGCATGTTTTTGCGCCTCACGACGCGCCGGAGCGGTAGCGCGCGCAAAAACCACTAATTTTTAAGCGCGACGCTTATATAGCGCGTCTATTGGAGATGCTCTTAGGACAGAAACATGAATTTACCACTCCTTTCCCACAAACTCATTTTCCTTTCCTTGTTTCTTTCCCCGAAAGAGGATGCTGGATATTTGTGTAAAGGGCTATATCCATTTGGGAAACGTTTAAAGCCGGCGCACCGGCTGAAAATTTCGTCGGTCTCCCCGTCACGCCCGCTCTCTGGCATACAGCAGCCACGTGCAAAGCTAGGGCCACCAACAGTCCACGTCTCCTTTTTATCCTTATCTCTTCGCAGCTCCATAAAGCCACTCGTTTGCATCTCGTCTTCCACCGTACATAACGGGCGAGATCTCATCTATTCTTCCCCCTTTCTTCTCGCTGGCTACGAAAGCCATGCCACTACCGTGCCATCGTGTCTCGTTCAACGCCGGCGACGTAGTCATCGTCACGCTCCTATCCAGCCGCGCCGCGGACCACTCGGAGCGGCCGGAGGTGCTGGGGACCCCGGGCACCGTGCTGCGACGAGCAGCGGGAGGTGTTGGACCTCCAGCGAACGAGCTGCGATGGGCTTCTTCGGCGTCGATTGGCAGCTTCGACCCAAGCTGCAACCGTCTTCATCCGATGTTGGAACCAGCGAGTCTCGGTGCTACCACCGGTTGCAGCGATGCTGGAACTAGCTCGACGGCAAGCTGCAACCCGACTGCGTCGAGTGCTAGAACCAGCGATCTTTGGTGCTACTACCGGCTATGTCGGGTGCTGGAACCAGCTTTATTTTTTGCTACATGTCTTCTTTTTTGATTTTTTGCTTCCTATGATTTTTGCTGGAACCAGACGTGCCTCGCACCGCCGACGTCCTTTTTTTGTTGGAACCAGCTTTATATTTTGCTGGAACTTGCTACATTTTTTGCTACATCGACTTCTTCATTTTGGTGGTGATGGGTGGTGTTTTTGCTACAACCCGCCACTACAAATGGTACAACCGGTGAGTTTTTTCCCTACGATGGCAACGGGGTGGCGGCACCGGCGAGCTATTTTTGTTGGAACCACACACTCTTTTTGCTACGACCGACAATTTTGTTGTTGCTACTGCGAGTTAGTACTTTTTTCTGTAAGCTCGTTGTCGGCGTGTTACGACCGGCGGCCGACGCCACCGGAGCTGCGGCCGTCGCCATGGGGACCTGCAACCGCTGGCCCACGTTGTTGCATGGACGACGACGAGAAACGCAGGAGGCGGTAGCAGCGACGCCAACCTGCTGGGATGACAATAACGGGCGGCGAGGGCAGCGACCGGCGGCGGGGCGGCCACATGTGAGACGCGCCGAGCAGTGCTTCGAGGCCCCGGGCGCGTCGCTAGTCCATGGCGGCGGGGTGGAAGCTTTTTTTTCTGAAAAGGAGATGACATCTGATGGAGGGAGGGGAGAAAATCATGTGGCTACGTGACGTTTGATCGGACGCCGCTGGTGCGAACGGCCCAAATTTTGGCCGGTGCACCGGCGCCTATCACTCGCCTATCCATTTAGCCCCAGAATCGTTACACATCTAACAAAATTACGATAGCGCTAAAGATAAAAAAATGTATGTGGTTTGTTCACAAAAATGTGATCTTGACTAAAGACAACCTGGCAAAACATCGTTGGGAGGGTAGCAAAAGGTGTAGTTTACTCGATCATGATGAATCGATTCAACACCTCTTCCTAGACTGCCCACTAGCCAGACTACTTTGTCGCACAATGCATGTGGCCTTCAATGTCAGTCCGGCGAATAACATAGACACTCTATTTGAGACTTGACTAAACAGGGTAGAGCCTAAACTAGCAGCGCATATTCGAATCAGAGTATGTGCATTACTTTGGGCAATATGGAACTGTCGAAACACCGTTATGTTTAACAAACAAAAAGATACAATTTTTTTTGGAGGTCATATATAGAGCAACTTTATGAATCCATACGTGGTCATTACTCAGCCGTGCAGAAGTCAAGAAACATATGGCTTATGTGTGCAACAGTTGGTAGACGGTAGCACGGGATACCTATAACCGATTTGGATGACGGTCCAACAATAGGATATGTGTATAGACATCTAGTCTTATTTGTGCCGGCTGTAGCCTTGTTCATCTCGTGATTTATATCGTACCTCGTATTTGTTGAAGACTTTGTTTAATAATAGGTCTGCATGCATCATTGCAATGGGAAGGTTTCCTCCTTTTCATAAAAAAAGCTAGAGCTAAGAAAAAAGAATTGCCCAGCTAATTACATAAAATCCAGCAAAACCTATCATTGCACGCCCATCGATGGCATTACTAGCCGACCTGACTACCCACAAGACCCACACACGTCATTGAAGAAAGAAACACCACTCGGGTTGCCCATAGACTGTCATCGTGACACTTCTCCCCAATCAAGCGACTTCGATTTCATTGCGTCCAACAACAGACACACAAGAACCTTGTTGGACATGCCAAACAGTTGGCCACAGGTGCCGATCACAAGGCAGCCAGCCGAAGCCCCCACCAGTCGGCCGCATTCTTCGATTTGTCGCATTGTCATCTTTTGCTTGTTCCCATCTCGCATCAGCCAACGATGATGACTCGATCTTCATCTCATTTTTGTCTTTCTATGGATGGCGACATCGCGGTCAGCCACCTAGCGACGACTACAAGAATGGCACCATTGAGAACTTCTTTCGAGTACGAATCAAACAACATAATTTTGTGACATACAACTTACCTTTTGCTAATCAAATCTATAACGAATTTTTGACAAAAATACAAGGCGGCCAATAAATCAGAACCAAGTATGATTTTTTATGCGTACTGTTTCTTTTGCCTATTTGAGAAATCTTTATGTGTACTGGTGGCTCGTTTGGACCATAAGGTTACAGGCACAAAGGAAAGCCCGAGAGATGATTGGAAATCCCAGACGAGATGGGCCAAAATGTGCCCATAAACGAACAAAGCATCCCATTTAACTAGAACTTCCTTACCAGCTGAAGACATGACCGCTTTTAAGTATTTAAAAGACCGTTTGTGGAGCAAGGTGCAGGGATGGATTGCAAACACCATGTCTTCAGTTGGTAAGGAAGTTCTAGTCAAATCAGTGGCTCAAGCGGTGCCTATTTTTTCCATGTCATGCTTCAAACTACCCAGGGGCCTGTGTGAACATCTAAATATATTGATAAGGAAGTTTTGGTGGGGCAGCAAGGACGGGAAAAGAAAACCACATTGGGTTTCTTGGCAAACAATGACACAACCAAAAGGGATGGGCGGTCTAGGTTTCAAGGACTTTGAATTGTTCAACCTTGCCATGCTAGCTAGGCAGGCGTGGCGGTTGTTGCAGCACCCCGAGACTCTATGTGCCAAACTTCTAAGAAGCATCTACTATCCACAGTCAGACATTCTCCAAGCCACTCTGCGCAGCCATCCTAGCCAAGTCTGGAGAGCTATAGTCGAAGGCAGAGACACTCTGAAACAAGGATTGATCAGACGAATTGGAAACGAGACAACACACATATGGCAGGACAACTGGCTACCACGGGATGAGATGTTGCGACCTTATGGGTGCATGACAGCGAACCCGCCATCCAGAGTTTCAGAGCTGATCGACCACACGTCCGCATCATGGGATAGGACCAAAGTTGAAGCGACCTTTCTGCCAATGGACACTCAAGTGATTTTGGGAATTCCCCTGTGCACCCGCAACCTGCCTGACTTCTGGAGCTGGCATCACGAGAAGCATGGAGTTTTTTCAGTAAAATCAACATATAGAATGCTAGTGGCCACTAAGCAACGGAGAGAGGCTTGGCTTGAGGGCAATTCCTGCTCTTCAAGTACAAAGGTGCTTGGAAATCTCTATGGAAAACGAGTGTCTCGGCAAAGGTTAGAATGTTTCTCTGGTGACTCTCAAAGCATTCCTTGCCAACAAACAATATTAGAGCACACAGACACATAACTGACTCGGCTAGCTGCGGATTGTGTGGAGCACCAGATTCATGGAGGCACTCTTTGGTGGAATGCTCTGCATCGCGATGCGTCTGGGCATTGAGTAATGACGAGTTGGCACATAAAATGATGATGGTGACGGAGCCCTCTGCCAAGCACTGGCTGTTTACGTTGAAGGAGACACTCGAACATGACATATTTGTGCTGCTATCAGTCACTTTGTGGGTCATCTGGTCGGCTAGGAGGAAAGCAATACATGAAGGGATTTTTCAGAGTCCACAATCTACTCAATCATTCATACGTAGATTCATCGATGATCTACAGATAGTAGCAGTTCAGCAAAAATCCGTAGCAGATCGTGCAGTTATACATCCTACATCCTCTCGGCCAAGAGCAAGTGCTCCACCACAGGGCTATGCCAAGATCCATGTGGACGCCGCTGTCAGGCATGAACGAGGTGGAGCTGCAGCAGCGGTCTGTAGGGATGACAGAGGAAATTATCTAGGGAGCTCGGCGCTAGTCGTTTATGGTGTGAGTAACCCAACCACGCTGGAGGCAGTAGCATGCAGGGAGGCGTTAGCCCTTGCGGATGATCTAAACATGAGGAACTGTGTCATCTCCAGCGACTGTAAGCAAGTGGTGTCCGACATCTCCACAGGAACTCTAGAGGCTCATGGGGCAATCATTGCCGAGATCAAGGCAAAATCCTCTTTATTTAATTCTATTTTCGTTTTTGGGGACGTGCTGTTAATTACTGAAGCACATAGACTAGCTCGTTTTTCTCTTTCTCAGGATTTGGGCCGCCACATCTGGTTGGACACCCCTCATCACCCTCGTTGTACCCCACATCACGTGGATTTGGTGATGAATAAAAGATTTTTTCACCCCTAAAAAAAATTCCATCCCGACATTTGGCGTCACACTCAAAACCCTCGTCTTGGTGGGCTGTGGCACCGCCCGACCGCCGGCTCCGATCATGGCCGGCGACGGCGACCTCCCCTCCCGACGCCTCCGCCAGCAAGTCGCCCTCGCCTCCGACCACGACTTCGCGTTCCAACTCCAGCTCGACGAGGCCATCCAAGCTTCCCTCCGCGCCCGTACTCCCAATCGGCCCTCTTCCAGCGCCGCCGCCGCCGCCACTGCCTCCTGCTCTTGCCGCTTATGTCGACCCGCCCCTCCGCTCTGGTCCTCCGAAGCCGCATTCGCCGAACTCGCGCGCCAAGAGAAGAACCGCCGCGACGCGCAGGCCTTCCGCGCCGCCCACGCCCAGGCAAACACCTCTGCCCGCGTTGCCTCCCGCGGCGCCCTCTTGGCGCGCGAGCTCGCCGGCACTCCAGACCTCCTACGGGCCCACGGCGGAGACCTCTTCGAGCGACCTCTGGACTCAAGCCGCTCCCCTTCCTCCCGCGTCTTCTACAAGGGCTTGTCGAACAAGGAGGGCGCGGGGGGGTGGTGGGTCGTCCCGGGCCCCCGCGTCGCGGTGCTCGCCGTGGCCGTGTACGATCCCCAGGGGAAGGTGGTGCGCACCATACAGAAGCGCGTGGAAAGGTTTGCCGGCGGACGCATGGAGCTCGAGGTGCTGGCGCTCAAGGAAGGCATCCAGGCTGCGCTCGAGCTGGGGATACGATGGGTCAACATCGTCTCCGACTTCAAGGCGCTGCACAAATATGTATGCCATGATATAATCTCTAAATCTGCATCTGTCTTCTATCTTAATGCAGTTTCTGCGTGGTATCAATTGCGATATCTTATTAGAAATATCATCAAAAGGAGATGGGGAATATTATGATCTGTCCATATGGGGATTTGGGATTTTATTTACATTGTTCAAGAAATGCTAGACTGCTAGAGTTATCACAAAGAGATGATCAAATCATCACATGGTCCCATCTCTATCTAAATTTAGGCGAAACATAAATTTTTACTACTATTTCAGTGCGCATTATAATTTGTTGTACATATATTCAGTTTCTCTATCTGCTGTTCTTCCTTATCGCGCTGCAAGAAAGCAGAAGTTTAACCCATCATTTTTGTGTGAAATATCATTAGTTCAGGGAGATACTTGATGTTCATGTAAACTAGCAAGGTGGCGCTCACATTTAAGAAGTTAGATTCATTGTGCATTACCATATTTAGTGTTTCCTTTTTTTTCAAAGCTGTTGGCTTGCTTAGTTCTCTTTAATTGCTAGTCGAATTTACTGATGGTTGTACTATATGTTTATATATGTTTGTGCGACTTTGCATATACGTTGAAAATTGTAGAAAGCTTGTAGCTGGAATTCATCTTGAGCAAACATCATTGAAGTTTGGGTATGCAAATTTTCATTCCGTCCAATACACCGATCCTCTGTCAATTTTAGCTATTAGTTAAGAACTCTCCAAAAAGCAAGTCGCCTGTATCTCTGCTTTACTTGTATTATTCATACACTGTTCTTTGTCGATAGTCAATTAAGCACAAGGGCAATATCAGCTCGATATGTACCATGCTGAGGACTAATGGCAGGTAAGTAGGCACCATCCAGCATGCAAGACCATATGGCGTCTTCTCTTCTGTAGCTTCGACTTATCCACTGCTCCATGAGTGCCAATCCTTCCACCAGTAATTGAAGCAAAAGTTCCATGGTTATCTACCCATCCGCCTTATCAATCAATTCGATGCAGCTTCACTGTTTGAGTAGCATGACATTATGCCCTGAGAACCGTTTCATTGTACTTTCTCATACCTCGCCATTGTCGGTTCTGAAACAAACACTCTCTCTACCTCGAGTCCTCTCTTGAATACTCTGGTCGCATCAGTGTCAGACCTAACACCTCCCCCTTATCAACATAGGTCATTCCATCAACAGAGAAACCAACCTCATAGACTTATGGAATTAAGAAAAGTTTATGTAGAGTGTAAATCTCTTTGTTTATTGTTGCATCAACCCCTCTTCATGCATAATCTCAGTTAAGCTGTTTTTGGTGAAATTGAGTTTGCTGTACACGTTGAGAGTGCAACTTGACCTGGTATTTTAATATCTATTATTATCCAGGACATTTTAATTGAGGCACACTGAAAACTGAACATAGTTTAGTTAATAAGAGGCGTATTTTCTATCATACCTACTTGGTGCAAGTCCTAGTACATGTTTCTGTGTGTATATTCCATCAATGATAATGGTAACATATAATTTTCCATAAACATAAAGGCATCACTTGTGGTTATCATGTTTGTCCTTACTGTGTTACAAGATTGGCTTATAGGACTTATGTGAAATACCTACCGAATGTATGAACCCATGGGAATCTTTAAGGAATTACAAATTGAGGTTAGGCAGGGGGGATGGGTAATTTATTCATTTTTCCCTTCATTATCTTTTTAATATTTAAAAAATTACTGTGGTGCGTCCATAGAACAGTTTCTGTTGTTTGCAATCATATAAGATTGCACTGTTGCTCCTATCCCATTCATGTACATTGTCTGTTTCTATCGTAAGAGGCCCTAAATTTGCACCTATGTTTAGAAATGCTCTTACATTTCGCATCAGACTGCAAGAAAGTGATGCTACAGGGCGAGATCAGTGTGCAGCTTCCACTGTGTAAGCTTGACTAAAGCGCTAGCTATCTACTCCCTCCGTTCGGAATTACTTGTCGCAGAAATGGATGTATCTAGACATATTTTAGTTCTAGATACATCTATTTCCGAGACAAGTAATTCCGAACGGAGGGAGTAATATCCAAGCTTGGTATAAGCCACTGTATCGATACACGTGAGATTTGGTTATCGACTGATATCCCGATTACATGGCATATTAATGCGAGAATTTTAGTCTCATGACATTCATGATTTTGAGATCCAACCTTTGACTGATTGTAGATCACACCCATTAATGTCTAGGATATTCTACCAGTAATTTACCATCTCGCACTGATTGCATATTCTGCGCAATCAGGATGGTTAAACTTGCCATCACTTCAAGCCATAGTACACACTTGTTCTGTCCCTGCTTTTATAGCATTGCTTCTCATTTTTAGTGTGCATGTTTTTCTCCGTTTCTACATGCATCCTCTAGATGTGGTTTCATCTATCAATTCCCCGCCTAGAAATCCTTGGAATTAGGTATCTACCAAACAACAGGGCAAGCTTTAATAGAATATTTTAGCTATATAAAGACTTGTGTCTGTTTTGCATGGACCCTTCCTCCTTCATCTTTTCATCTCTTTGTGTCTTTTATAGGACACTACAATGCTCTTTGTATTTCCTGTGGTCAGGTTTGCTCAACACTAACTCACTTTGGTTCATACGAGGTGTCTGATTCCATTCTTGTAGAGCATTAGTTTCAGCTGTTCTTTTTCTAGTGCCGGTGTCTAATTAATCTGAACAATTATTTTTCTATCGCATTAATAATGTAATTAGATATGGCCAAGTGGTTGAATTGTTTAGAACTGCAGTGGTCTTATTACAATGCCATATGTGTGCAGATGCTTGGAACTTGGCGTCCCACAAAGAACAAGAGTGAACATTTGGTAAATGAGGCTCTGTCACTAATGAGGAAATTCAATCATTGTGAATTCTCACTTATCCCACGCGGCCAAGTCAGTTACGCAACAAAATTAGCAACAGATTTAGTAGGCACCAAGAAGAGAGAGGCCTGCAAGAGAGAGACCTGCACCATCTGCTTGGAAGACACTGATGTTTCCAAGATTCATGCGGTTGAAGGCTGTGCGCATCGGTTTTGCTTGTCCTGCATGAAAGAGCATGTGAGAGTTAAGTTGCGCGATGGAACGCTCCCAGCTTGTCCGCAAGATGGCTGCACTACCAAGCTAACCGTGGAGGGTTCAAAGATATTCCTGTCGCCACAACTGTTAGAGACCATGGCGCAACGCATCAGGGAAGCACAAATCCCTCCTACTCAGAAGGTTTACTGCCCGTATTCCAGGTGCTCAGCATTAATGTCCTCGAGTGAAGCGATACACCCACTGCAAGAACCTGCTGCTGGAGCCAAGACGCTGGGGAAGTGCGTGAAATGCAGGCGCTTGTTCTGCGTCAAATGTAAGGTCCCATGGCATTGCGGGATAAGTTGCGTCGACTACAAGAGAAGGTACCCTCATGCTCTACAGAGCCTCGCTCAGCAGCGGTCGTGGCGGCAGTGCGTCAAATGCAAGCACCTGATCGAGCTCGCCGAGGGTTGCTACCATATCACCTGCGTGTAAGTATTTGCCTCTGGTTGTTCAGTGATTTTTTCATGTCAGGCTGTTCCTTAGTCTCTGGGATGTCTTTTGCGCTCTAATGCTCATTCCGGAGCCTCAGACATTGTTCCTGTTTAACCTTTGCTGCATCCTGTTCTTTGCTTCTGGCAGGTGCGGCTATGAGTTCTGCTACACCTGTGGGAAAGAATGGAAGGACAAGAAGGCGACCTGCTCCTGCCTTCTGTGGGATGAACGCAATATAATCCGTGACCGAGGAGGACGGCGATGATCACACTGCTGAAGTGCTGCTGATGACTACGAGGACGATGATCTTTACTCTGTCAGTGAAGGCCTTGTGAGTTGTGACTATATAACCTGAACTAAGGGCGGTGTGATGAGAGGTTCGTTGCCATGGCCATTTCTGTCATTAGAACCACTTGTCTTTCTTCCAGCGTTTCAGAACCAACTTGGTTTGCCGCTATATGTGGGCAGTCAGCTACACGAGATAAACAGGATGTCCTAGCCGTTTTCGCATCTGACTGGCCGATAGTCTGTGGCTAGTAGCTTGCCTCGCTGTCTTTCTGTTTTAGTTTCTTGACGTTTGATGTATGGACTTTTGGTAAAATGCTTTGGTGGTTTCTTGACTGGCCGATGTCATTAGTGGCAGTCATGCATGTACATTGTTTCGTGGCATGCGCGTATGGATTTCCGGCAATATATATTTTCATTCTAGGTGTACATAAATAGACAATGAGGATTTAGTAGCAGGCTTTATCTACTTTTTTTTTATATATTTTCAGTCCCAAATTTAAAATCTCATAATAAAATATTAGGGGTGTGCACCATATGATATAGATGTCGCAGAAGTTTCTTTTCTATATTAAAACAGACTCAATACTTCCCCTCAAACAAAAAACAAAAAAGCAGATTCAATACCTTGTCATTTTCTGTATGATCAATACTACATTAGTAGCACCAAGCCAATTCAGTTCCTGGATGACTATGCAGAGGATTTAAATCATTAATTAGCTTGGTGCTGGAAGTTTCATATATTTGTATCACAGACATGATGAAAAACAACAAATTACTCAGGGTTTTGGTTGAGACCCGAGATTGGCCAAAACAAAGAATTGTTGAGGCCAGATGATGTCTCGAATATATATTTTGCGTCAACAGAAAGGCCTGTCTATAATTGAATTTTATGCATCCACAAACATATTTTGTATTGAATAAATAAAGAAAGTGCTGCCGATTGTTTTGAACAAACTTTTTTTTATAATTAATTTTTTTGAACAAACGAAAACAAACACATCATATAACAAAATAAATACCACTCCCTCCGATCCATATTAGCAGTTGTCACTGATTTAGTGCAGCAGAGCCTTTTTTTTTCAAGATTAAGCAAAAGAAACAGACCTTTAGTAGACCCATTTGTATCGAAATCTCGCGACCTACAAATGAGGCCCATCTTGCGCAATATGGGCCAACTCCGTTTCGTACTCAAGCCTGATCTCATCGCAGTGAGTGAGTGGCTGGGTGTGCGTGCACGGAGCCAGCGGGCTCGGGGCCTCCGCGACGACGCGGCCGGCGGAGGAGCCGCAGCGTTGCGTGGCTATTGCCGGCTCCGTGTCTCTCCGGAGACAACTCCTTTTCTGCCTCTTCTGTGCTTCTCCCTCCCCCTTCTCTATCGCTGGGAGCTGGGGCTACTAGCCTACGACTGCACACGGGCCCCGTCTCGCTCGCGCCCCTCCCCCCTCGCCGCCGATGAGCTGCCGCGCGGCCGCGGCTCCATGGGGCCGCCCGTCGCCCCCCCGCGGCCGGCACTTCCCCGCCTCGGCGCGCCTCCGCGGCCCGTTCGGTGAGGCCACAAGTTCCCCCTGCTCTCTTCCATCCACCAGGGTTCTCTAATTTAAGCTCGTGTGGAGTACTATGTCATGCTCGAGCAGGGTTTGCGCCGAGTTCGTGTGTGCGCGTTCCGGTTTTTAAGGAATGGGGTGATTTGATTTGAAAAGCGGTGGGTGGATTCGTTAGGTGACATTTTGTTCTCAGGCTAACTGACTGCTCACCTGGATCCTGATAGGGGGTATGAATTCGTGGAAGAATCCAGTCCTCAAAAACTCGTGGAGAATCGGTGATGTCCCGGCAATGTTTGGGCTGCCGTCTGGACTGTTCAGATGCATGGCTTCAAGTAGCTCCGGGGATGCTGGGTTTTCTCGTCCTCAATCAATTGATGAAGCACCGATGCTGCTGTACCCCTGGCCAGACAAGAAGGTATACTGGATTTTGATTACCCACATCCTTACATCCATTGTTATATGATTTTCTCCCCCTGTTTTATTAGCACACTGGTAATACTATCAATGTGTATTTTGCGGATCAAGTCCTCTACAGCTCTACTCCTTGACAGGGCATTGTTTAGCTGTTTTTAGCATTGATGACTTGTGTATGTAGAGTTTGCAGTTTTGTGCTAACTTAGTCCCAGTGAACACACTTTGGTTTGGTACACTTCATTCAGATATACCCAAATAGATCTTATTTTAATAGAACACTTGAGTAACTTAGTATTGTTTTGATATATGACAACTCTAGAGTTTAACTGCTTGATGGGGAGACTATTCATATGCAGGGAATTTTTTTTGGGGGGTGGGGGGGGGGGGGGATTGTGTGTCCTCATGTTTTTTAAACCAGGGTGTCCTTACGTGTTGCTTCAGGAGTTCATGTCCTTCCATGCATTTTTTCTGTATGTACAGTAACATGTGAGTATTATTGTTCAGCAGAAGGTTAGCTATGCTTCTGCTATAAGCCTTATGTTCCATTTACTGAATATGTTCTCTTGTTTTCAGCGTCCACGGGTATGCATTTTGGGTGGTGGATTTGGTGGGCTGTATACTGCTCTGAGACTAGAATCTCTTGTATGGCCTGGTAATAACAAGCCTCAGGTAAAATGACGGTGCTCTTGTGCTAGAAACTTATAGATTTGCCAGGGGCTACCCTTTCTTATGTTGAAGTAGCATGGGTGATGTAACATTTTACTAAGAAGGAAAAACATATTTCAGGTGATGCTTGTTGATCAATCTGACAGATTTGTATTTAAGCCCATGCTGTACGAGCTCTTATCAGGAGGTACTGCAATTTCAAGTGTAAAAATGCTTTTGCTGGTAGAATTATATATGGGGTCTTTTCACATTATTTCATGTTTTGACTGTTGGACTTTAATTTGGATGCCAGAGGTGGATGTCTGGGAAATAGCTCCGTATTTTACAGAGTTACTGAAGAACACCAGTGTTCAATTTGTGAAGGATAGTGTAAAGCTTCTTCGCCCTTCTGATCACTTAAGAAGGGAGCCTGGAGTATCATGCACTGGCGGAGTTGTTCATCTTGCAAGTGGCACTGTTGTTGAATATGATTGGTACGATGATATTAAATGCCATGGAATTGCAATAGCTGTCATGTTTAGGCTTTTTGTGAAAAAAAAAACAGATTTAAGAATTAGATTTATCTTCACAGTATTTCTTCTATTCTTTATGAACTATTTTAAACATGGGGCTGATTGTTCTATGCTGCTAAAAGGTTTTGAAACTTCGAAGACATTGTGTGTCTTACTGACATGTAGAACTGGTCCAACCTTTTCAACCTCACAAGTGACAATGCAACTGCGCATACAAATTTTCTTAGAATTGCCTCTTCGTACATAATACCTGATTGTCATTTGGCGCCCTTTCCTTACATCAGCCTGGCCCTGAATCCAATATGAATCAAAATTTATCATGTAGCCGTATAGCCCATGATTCATCTTCTGTCAATACTCTGTATCAGGGAACTTCAGCAATAATGCAATATTAATCTGTATAATACAAGTACTTTCTTTGAAATATGTAACAACATTAATGATGTATTTTACTTCATATTTTATGTCGAGTTTTTTTTCTGGGATGTTCTATAGTGATGTATTTTACTTCATATTTTATGTCGAGTTTTTTTTTTCCTGGGATGTTCTATGTTGAGTTTAGAATAAGCTAACTGGTGATATATCTTTTGGAATGGGCAGCCAGGCTCGTTCTAGCTCTAGGGGCTGAAGCTAAGATTGACGTCGTTCCAGGATCTGCCGAATATGCACTTCCTTTCACAACTTTGGAACATGCTTTGGTAAGAATCGTTTGTTGAAATATTTTAAAGTTCAACTGTTTGGGATTGCTAAGCTGATAGTGATACTAATCTAAAATACACCAGTGATGTTTGTAACTCTTGATGCATCCACGTTAATTATATGATTTTATTGGTTTTTAATGATATCTCTTGTTGACATGTTCTGGCAATTCTTTATGTATAACAAGTTCATATTGTATGACTTATGGTGATCATCAAGAATTGTAATGTCGCCTTATTTTATCTGCAGAAAGTTGAAAGTGAATTGAAAATGTTAGAAAGGAGAAGGTTTGGTAAGAAGTCCCCACCAATTCAGGTGGCCATTGTGGGACTGGGTTACTCTGGTGTTGAGCTAGCTGCCACTATCTCTGAGAGATTAAAGAACACAGGGACTGTCAAAGCAATCAATTTTCAAACAACCATCTGTCCTAACGCACCACCAGGAAATCGTGAAGCTGCTCTGAAGGTGATTACCCAAGGATCTACACATTACAGACTGTTTTGATTAACTTCATCTGATCATCTCAGGAAATTATGACAGAAGATTAAAAAGCTTTTGTTCCCCACTTTGGCTTTTGGTGCCACTAGTAATCTTAAGACTATAATCTGAAGTTAATAAGCACATAAGATGCTGCCTGTGCAATGTAAGACGTTGTGTCAGCCAAACTATGTCGTTGGCTTCTTTCTTTCCTCTCCTCTCTGTTCCTTGTGATAGACTGTTGCCGCTTTAATGCAACAGTGCTAATAACTACCAACCAGGCAACCAGTTACTAATCTGTCACCATACTATTCATTTATGGACTATATAGAATACAACATAGGGAAGTGCAGGCTGTTTATTTTGTTAACATTGTGCTGGTGCTCGATGCCTATTGTTTCATGATTTCTTTGCTGAACTCCAAATGCGAGGGAATCCTATCTTCCACACTAGTAGCTAATTCTGGTTTGGTTGCATTTCCTACCAGGTTCTTGAGTCCCAAAATATCCAACTTTTCTTGGGATATTCGGTGAACTGCATCAGAGAGGTTTATGCATCTGAGGATTCAGGTAGCACGGTTGCAGATGCAAAAGTTGGGGGTGACGATAAGAAACTAGTTTTGGAACTTCAAGCTGCTCAAAGAGGCCTCCAGAGCCAGGTTCTGGAGGCTGATCTGGTATTATGGACAGTGGGCTCACAATCTCAGATTCTTCGGCTACAACCTCCTGATGCACCATACGTTATTCCTTTGAATGGCCGGGGGCAAGTAGAGACAGAGGAAACACTTCAAGTAAAGGGCCATCCCCGGACATTTGCAATTGGTGATTCAGCAGCTCTAAGAGACCCATCAGGAAAATTTCTCCCAGCCAACGCACAGGTAATGCATCTGCTGGATTGAGTCTCTCATGATGCTGCATTGGCAGTTTTGTTAGTAGTGACGACTCTTTTTTTATCTTCCAGGTTGCTTTTCAGCAAGCAGATTTCGCTGGCTGGAATCTCTGGGCGGCAATCAATGACCGGCCCCTTTTGCCGTTCAGGTTCGAACCCAGCAGTAGCATTCTATTGTTCATTTCGATACACCAAGCATCACCATTCTGCTTGCCCATGTTTGATCATTTCTGTGGGAAAACTTAAGTTGCGTAATGAGCTAAGCCGAAACATCCTGTGTATTTTCCAGGTTTCAGAACCTTGGTGAGATGATGACGCTTGGTAGAAACGATGCCGCAATAACAGCGAATTTCATCGAGGGACTGACCTTGGAAGGGCCTATAGGGCATGCTGGTATGGACTACCGGCCCTTACGGGCCTGTTTTTTCACCTTTTCCTAGCTTAATAACTCTTCTTTTAGAGTAAAGTTTAACCTGGCTGTGCAGCTAGGAAGCTCGTGTACTGCCTCAGGATGCCCACAGATGAGCACCGCGTGAAGGTTGGAGTCAGTTGGTTCGCAAAGGGCGCTGTCGATTCGCTTGCGTCTCTGCAGACTGCAGTAAGTAACATAATTGCGGGCTCCTGATGGTAAAGGGAACCTGCTAATTCATGAATTGGGGGAGCTGGATGATGTAGTATTTGAGATTTGTTTTATGTACGAATTTTCAGTTTGGAGCTTACGTTGCACCTAACTTCTGAACATACGAATTTTGAATACAAGTATTTTTGTTTTTATTTTGCGGGGAAATTAAAGTATGTTGCTCATGAATGTTCTACGTTTGTGTTGGCATATCGGTTTCCACAAGTATAGCATTTTGCAAACTGAAGATCCCCAAGGGGGAGTTGAAATTCACACCTGATTGCGACTCCCGATCCAAAAACAGTGAAAAAAAACTCAACCGAGGTCAGTGCCAAGTTCAGCATAGTGTCTTCAAGAAAAAAGGTTGCATCTCAAGGCTTCTAATGGAAGGTTGTGATCTTGGTTGTCACATCACATCCTCTAGCAGCAACCGCAAATTATTATCACAGTAATTACTTGCCAAAACGTACCGAGTGAAAACCTCCAACCACACGGGGAGGAAAAATCAGGGAGGTGCCGTCGTGCAACGATCACGCTCACATGTTTGGTTGGCGCATGGTTGCCGTGGTTGGTGAGAGTTGACTGCGCGTTTACGCTGGATCGAGAAACTGCCACTACTAAAGTCCACCTCCGTTTGTTGTTGTAGGTGGCCAGCGCACTTTCCCCTCCCACCACCACTCCCAGCGCTCCCCCCACCGCCGACGCCGCAGCCGCCACCAACCGCTGCGCCATGGATCCCGACTCCGAGATCGCCTTCGACTTCCCGCCCTACCTCTGCCAGTACAAGAGCGGCCGCGTGCACCGCCCGGGCGGCGACGCCTTCGCGCCCGCCGGCACCGACCCGCTCACCGGCGTCGTCTCCAAGGACATCCACTCCGGCCCCGCCCGCGCGCGCGTCTACCTCCCTCCCGACGCCGCCGCCGCCGCGGCGCCCGGCAGGCTCCCCGTCGTCGTCTACTTCCACGGCGGCGGCTTCGTGGTCGGCTCCCCGGCCCGCCCCTCCACCCACGCCTACCTCAACGACCTCGTCGCCCGCTCCGGCGCCGTCGGCGTGTCCGTCTACTACCGCCTCGCCCCCGAGCACGCGCTCCCGGCCGCCTACGACGACGGCTGGGCGGCCGTGCGCTGGGTCCTCACCGGCGGGGACGGCGCCGACCCGTGGCTGCGCGACCACGCCGACCTCTCCCGCGTCTTCATCTCCGGCTGCAGCGCCGGCGCCAACATCGCGCACAACATGGCCGTCCGTGCCGCCGCGCCCGGCGCGCTGCCGGAGGGCGTCGCCGTCCGGGGCCTCATGGCCGTGCACCCCTACTTCACGGGCAAGGAGGCCGTGGGCGCGGAGGCGGCGTTCGGCCCCGACGTGCGCGAGTTCATGGACCGCACCTGGCGCTTCGTGTTCCCGGGCTCGCTCGGCCTGGACGACCCCAACGTGAACCCGTTCGTCACCGACGAGGCGCGCGCCGCCGTGGCCGGGATCCCGTGCGAGCGCGTGCTGGTGTGCGTGGCCGAGGACGACGTCCTGCTCAAGGAGCGCGGCCTGTGGTACGCCCGCGAGCTCAAGGCCAGCGGCTACGCCGGCGAGATCGAGATGTTCGAGTCCAAGGGCGTCGGCCACGCCTTCCACTTCGACCAGCTGGGCTCCGGGGAGGGCGTCAAGCTGCAGGAGCGCCTGGTGGAATTCATCAAGAAATGAGCGCAGCGCCTGGTGAATGGAGTCGACATGGAAATCGGTTTCCGCGAAATAAAAGATTAACTCGGACATTTGATTTTTGGGATAATCTTTGGAAAGTTTGAGATGTAATGCGCGCGTGCAAAGTTGTATGATGATTCGTTGGTGATTATAACAGAGCATTTTCGATCTTGCTTGGTCGATTTGGGCTGAGATGATTCTCAAGGAATCCTGCAGATCTGGAGGCCCTGAACGAGCTTTGTAGATCAATCGCCAAAAGGGAACGAAAACAGATCTGGAGCCTACTGTACGGGTTAACGGGTGTCATTTGCTCCAGCCCGTCAAATCTGATGCTCCACTGTTTGGCTAGTTGTGAGAGAATTCCTTATCTGCCCATTTTAAGTGTTCTTTCCTATTTGGCCTAATTTTCCCTCCTTTTGACACTACATACATGTAGGTTGTGTTCTCTATGTTGCACTTCCATTCATTTTGACCGCCCACAGTAATAAGGGCCAGTTTTTTTTTTTTTTTTTGGTAGCATCTACGTAGTAGCTTATTGTTAAAACAAGCCAAAAGCTCAAGAACTCGTTTTGGAGAAGCTAGCTCAACTTAGGGCCCTATTCATTTTTCATCCCCATCTCCTTCACAATGGAAAAAAAAGCTAGGGGGAGAGTTGCTTCCCGCAGCTTCACGCTTAAATCGAAGAGGTATTACCGAAGGGGAAATGTTTGGGGCCGGGGCGCCGGCCGAACGCTCGGCCGGTCGCTCCCAAGTCGTTCACGCGTTCGCTTCACGCGTCCATCGATGCCGCATACGTGGGGAGACATGGCTGTGGGGCCACCCACCGCTCACAGCCACACCTGCCTTATCCCCTCACAGCCACCCACCGCTCACCCACACCTGCCTTATCCCCTCGTTCTCCTTCTCTCCTCCACCAACAAGACACAGACTCCATTTTTGCCCCCCAAAACTCACTTAAGCAGCCATGGCTTCCATCCAGCTCTCAGCCACCCCGTTCTTCGTGGCCGGCCAGCAACCTCCTCAGCTCTTCTTTTCCCATCTGGTGTGATGCCGGGACTTGGCCAGCACCTTGCTGGAACTAGCGTCGTCATTTGCTACAACTGGCCAGGCGGCGTGCTAGAAGTAGTGTTCATCGGTGCTGGAACAGGATGAGCCCCTTGCCGTCGACGATTTTTTTGTTGGAACCTGCTAGTTTGTTTGCTACAATCTTTTTCTTTGGAGTTTGCTGATGTGACTTTTGTTGCATTTGGTGTTAATTTTAGCTGGAACTGACTATTTTTTTTGCTTCAACTGACAATTAGAAGATTTTGCTACTGAGATTTTTCTGCTGGATCAGTCGCTGTTGTTTTGTTACAACTGATGTTTTTTTTAACTGGAACCGACTAAATGTTTTGCTTCAACTGAACATTTTGGTTTTTGCTACAGAGTTTTTTGCTGGAGCACGGCGATGCTAGTGATGGTGCGGCGAGCCGGAGCTAGTGGTGGGCGAGTTCTTGTTACAACCATGGTTGCGGTGCACTAGAACCGGTTATAGTTGAAGCTTGCACACAACGAATGGCCGTGCTGCAACCCCGGCGTCCATGAGAAGAGGGACAGCAAGCTGGCAGCGGCGCTGGTGCTGCTGGGGCCGACGACGCTGACGACCGCCGAATCTAGCGAAGGAGCAGCCCGACAGAGGAGGCGTGGTGTGGGGTGGCGATTGCACAGTGTCGGAGGGTTGGGAAGTTGGGGACGAAGAAGAGGATTAGATCTGACGGTTACGCATAAAAAAATCGAACGGACAGGGTGCGACCGGCCCAAATTTGGGCCGGTGCACCGGCGCCTAATAGTCGCCTTACCGAAGTGGCCTTATTCTTTGTTCATCCAGAAATATGAGAGGGAGGGATGCAGGAGGCTCCTCAGCAATTTGAGCCTCCTGGCCGTCGGATCGGCTCCTTGATGCGTTTCCGGCTGTCCGATCCCCCTCCCGAACGCCCTCGACCGTTGGATAAAAACTGAGCGCTCGTTTCACTCCCGGCCTGCCACCGCACGTAATTCCAGTGCCCCCCGAGGGTATTTCCGTCATTTCACTTTCTAGGGGTATAAAAGGCGGCCACGTTCCTGGTGAAACCCTAGCCGCCTCGCTCCCGCACTCTGCCTCCTCCCTTGCCCGCCCCGCCCCGCTCTCCCACGCGCCTCCTCTCCCTTCCCCTTCCGCCTCCTCTCCTCCCACTCACATCGCCGCCGCCGCCCGGCCTCCTTCTCCTCTTCCTCTCGCCCCTAGCGCCACCGCCCCTGCCTCCTTTCCCACCGCCGCCCGGCCTCCTCCCCTCACGTCCTCCTCCTTCCACCCCCTTCGATCTGGCGCCGCCCAAACCATGAAGAGCGGCCAAAGGAGCAACGACAACCAGCCCCTGCCTCCTCTCCAGCACGTCCAGGGACGTCTATTTTGTTCTGTTATTGGTCATTGGCTGCTGCTAATCTTTGATTTTTGCTTTCTTTTTCATGCAGATTGGTCCACAATTACCTGATTCTCGTCCTTCTGGTCAAACCCCTGATAGGCACCTCCTTCGATGTGTGCGTGCACGTCATCTATTCGCAGCCTCGCGCGTCTTCTTCCACGGATCTTCAGGTCAACCCCTCTTCTCCTCCTTTCCCCTCTTCTTTCCATACCTAGGTGTAGGATTGTATGGCAATATGCATTTTTGGCCTCGCCTCTGTTGTGATTGTCGGTCATGTATTTTCTGGTAAAAGCCAAAAGTATTTATGTCTTTGTGCATTGGATGTTGGTGGTTTCCTGTCTTCACTGCTTGTTTTTAGCGGAGTCTAAATATATGTCTTTTGTTCCTTGTCTGCATCCTGGTAGGGCCTATGATTGTTGGTCCTTTCACCTTTGTGCATCACCATCCTATGGAGCCATGAGATCTGAACCAATGAATACAGACAACATTAACTATGTTTGTGGATCACCACATGTTCTATTGGAACAAGGTGAGATCCTTTTTTCAGCACTCGTTTCAACACGTGTTTTGCTTTCTGAGTATAATTGAACATCTTCAGCATCCATGGTGTACTGTTCTATATACTTTGTACTTGCAAGTCTGCATCTCTATGCTTCATTGCTATTATAATTATGTACTTGTTAGAAAATTATAAGGGATTTTCTCACCGTGTCGTGTCATCAGGTGAGATATATAGTCTCTACATTTCCATCATGCACAGACTTTGTATGCATGATGCTTCCATGGATTAGGAAATCATGGCTGGAGCGTAGAGGTTAGGGATGTGCAAATACTGATTAAAAGTATATTTATTTGTATTTACAACAACACACTGGATCACATCCGGTAAATATTTTTGTAGAATATCAGTCAAGTTTAGAACTTTTGACCACAACAGCTGAAAAACCGAAGTAAATCCATCATATATATTCAGTTCAGTAAAGTATATAATCAGGATGCTAATCTTTGACCTATATATTCAGCTGAAAAATTCCTGAATTAGTATGTCAATTCCATGTGTAGAGAAAAGGAGAAGGGATGGATGAGCAAGGACCAGAAGGACCAGAAGAAGAAGGGCAAGGGAGATGGGGCGATGTGCATGTCCATGGAGGTCTGCCCCCTCTCCTCCTCTCTTCTCTTTCGGTCTTTCCTTGTACTACAGCAGCCGTTAATCCCCTTTGATTCGATTTGTTCACTTGTGTTACTTGTTGTCTCCTAAGAAAAACAAGAAAACCTAAAGAAAATTGTATTGAAAGTGGTTGAATTTCCAGATTGTACACATTTTTGTTGTAGATTGGGTAGTCAGATTTAACAACTATTGGCCATACAGGTAGTTGAAAGTAGTACTTGAGCTGGACACAGGTTTCTTAGTTACACGGTTCCCATTAAGTACGGCCGAGGTCGTTCATGCTCTGTAGTCTATCGTCTGATGTGCTCATGAATTGTGTGTGCCACAACTGGATAATTTGTGTGAGTTGGATGTATCGTTAGGTGGCCAACCTGAATTGTTCTTATTGTTGTTGCATATGTGAAATGAAATTTCTTCTCTTGCTATGTGCTACCCTGCAATACATGATAAGCACACCTGTCACCATTGGTTCATGTTGTACTATTGAGACATACTGATTAATTTATGGTCTTCCACTCCATTATCCCCTTTTGATTGTTGGTTTGATGTACTCTGCTACGATTCTTCTTGGATCTATTTAGTTAATTTTTGGTGCTCTTGCTTTATTTACCTCTGCTATGATCTATGTTTTTTAGATATATTTGTTTAAACCCTTCTGATTGTCGCTCTTCTTTGTCTTTTGCAGGTGTTGTTGTTGTGGGTTGGTGCTGCTGCTGTTGCAGGGGCAGCAGTGTCTCCAAGCAAACAGGTTGTTGTGTACGTACGACATATTTCTGTGCTCCTGGATGTGCTACATCACCTCATCCTCTCATTGGCCGCCTCGGTGCCCGTGGCGTTCGTGCTCATCGGCGGGACGGTGCAAGGCCCAACTCCGATGCAGCGGCGTGGATGTGCGGTGTAGGAAGCGGTTCCTCGCCGGCTGGACGGCGTTCAGGCGCAACCCCGGCGCCCACTAAGTACTGCCTCGGCTACAACCTCCCTCGGTGAGCTCCATCTTCCTCCTGCTCTGCTTCAGCTACTGCATGGGACATGGCTAGGGCTACGATGATCAGTTATGGCTGATATAGGCATGCTCTCGAGCAATCGAGGCAATTGTTGTGGGTATTAATTTGGATCCCCCCTCATTTCCTTGAGCTATTTTGATCACGTTCTTATTTTAGTGGCTCCGTCCTTGGATGGTCATTTCTGATGAGTGATAACCAGGGCAGTTTCACCCTCATAAGAACATATTGATCTGGTGATCCATCCAGAAATAAGAGACGAGTGGATGCACAAGGCTCCTCGGCGATTTGAGCCTCTTGGCCGTCGGATCGGCTCCTTGATGCGTTTCCGGCCGTCCGATCCCCCTCCCGAACGCCCTCGACCGTTGGATAAAAACTGAGCGCTCGTTTCACTCCCGGCCTGCCACCGCACGTAATTCCAGTGCCCTGCTGGGCGTTCACGCCATTTCGCTTTGTCTGTGGCGGTGGTGTTCGTTCTAGGGCAATGATGATTAACTGTGGCTAGAATAAGTGTGCCTTTGAGCAATCACGGCACATGTGGGTATCAAGTTGGATCCTCCCTATTGTCTCTAGAATCCTTTTTGATCCTTTGATACCTATTGATCTGTCCTTGGATGGTCATTCTTGTTGAGTGATAACCAGGGCAGCTCCATTGTGTAAACAGATTGATCTGGTGATAAGGGATGGCGGGGTAGGTTATATGATCGAGGAAAGGCGAATTTGAGCCCACTATGCAATGAACACTAAACCCTTTTTATTTTTATTTAAAGGTGTTGCTTATTTATGCTCCAGTGTTTATAGCCATTTAAAGTAAAGTTTTCTTCTCTCTCCTACCTTTATTGTTTGTTGTTGTTCTTTGATTTAATCTGGTTAAGAGTAAGTTGCACTTTGTTATACTAGAAAGACTCACTCCCAGCAAGTTATCGGTTGAATGACTTGTTTTAATTTGTTGTGATACTATTACTTCTATTTTTTTGCAAGTTACCAGTTGCAGCTATTTGTTCATGCTACAGAATTAATACTACAGGATTTTTTTGGGATTTTTCTTGAGATAATGCTGGATTGTTCATGTAAAGAGTGACCGAGGTAGCGTGTCCCGTTTTGTATCCATAAACAATTTTTCGACTGATGTGATTAAGTTGCTTGGTTAATCCGAGCCATTGAGCGGACATTTCCTTTTGTTTTCTTTAGTTTGTTCTGAAGCTTTCCCCAATTCTGTACGTCACCACTCCATTTTTTTGGATCCTGCAGTTTGAACAAACTTCCAACTATAGAGTTTAAAATATGCTACCTACATAAAGAGGAGTTAAATAAGGATGAACTTACACAGCTTATCCTTATTTTAGCAATGAGAGTATTTTGTATATAGAGCTGATACTCTGAAACTTTTGTTTTTATTACTGTATTATATTATGAAGGTTCAAGTATTTGGGTTCTAGCTCCTACTTGGATATGGTAGATGCTTATTCATTTTCCTATTAGTCTAGCAGCACCACATTTTGAATCATTCAATAGAAGTTAGGTTCAAGTTCAGATTGTTTAAGTAGCAGGTTGTAACATATGCACACCCCTAAGGTATACTAGCCAGTGTTTGTTAGTATGGCAACGTGTGTCGTAGTTGTTAGGAGCCGCTGGTGAGCTCATCTTCTCTTTATTTTTCCACTCCATTCTTTTAACACTTAATTTTGTTGTCCTTTCTTACAGATATTCATTGTTTCTTCTTTTTATATGTTCAAACTGTAATGGAGATGAAATGCACATGTATATCCTTGATAAAGATCTTTGTAATTTTTAAATGTGCTGACAAGGACAGTGCTATTGCATTTGAATCAACAAGTTGTTGAATAATATGGTCTCCTTGTGCTTACCTGCAAATCTGTCGTATTTTATATTTGTTGGATAAACAAAAAGGACTGGTGGTTGATTGTCTCAACCATCAGTTGAGAACATATAGATTTTCAGTTTACAAGTTAAGGGGTTTGGCTCCTGTGCCTTCTTTATTCCTTTGTGCGTGTGTTTAACCTTTTTTTGGTGCATGTGGTGGTCCTGCCCGACTGTTGTGACTGTTGTGACTGTTGTTTCTCTTATAGTGTGACTGTTGTGACTGTATTATGAAGACCATAAATAGACAAGTACAGATTGTTTGCAAGTAAGTCAGGATTATATGAGGTGATTTATCCTTTTTTAGAGTTTTATTAGTATATCCATAAAGGGATCCATAGCATACTAATTGTGTTGAGGTTTATTTCACACTATAAGAGAAATTATTCATGTACCCGTGAAGCGGATATTATTATATTTTATAACTGGGACAACAAAGCTACATATTGGTCCTTGGAGCTCCAATCATTTCTTTCATTTGTGATGAGCTAACTTATGGTTACCTGTTGCTGTCAATTATCAGAACTGCTACTTTCCGTTTCCTTATATTGAAAGTGATTGGAATGCATTCCTTAATCGCCCTCATTGTGTACACAAGGAGTTGCTATTACATGTATTAAATAGATTGATATATATTTGTTCTCTAAAAATATGTTCCTATTTTCGTTAAGAACACACCACTTCATCATTTCTGTTGTATAGCTTTCCTAGGTTTATTAGCCCATTGTAATGATTTTTTAGAGGTTTCACAGTATCCTTAGGAAAATGAAGCCCGAGGATGCTACATATCCTTTGCTTTCAAGTATCCGTCACTACAAGCTGCATTAGCTTCTCCTTGGAACATGGAAAGAGGAAGTAGGAGTTCTCATTGATGATCATCTAAAAGCACAGGACATGTTCTTTGATTAATAACAAAGACAAAGGCCCTACCACTATCTATGTTTGGATGGCATCGCTTCCAACTGCCCAACCAAAATGTTGGGACCGGCACCCTCGCGCCAAGGCGCGCTCCCCATCTAGTATTACACAAAAACGGCCACTACGCCCAGGCCCGCGTCCAACCGAACCCCCACGGAAAATAAAACTGGGTGTTTAGGCCACAACATGTTCCCTCCCTGCTCACTCTCCCGGTCTCCCCTCCCCTCCCGTAGTAGTAACTCTTGTTGGTGGGGCTGGAGCATCAACCATCGCCGCCCCTCTCCGAGCACTAGCCGCACCGAGCCTGCTCAAGCTCCCCGCCCCTCCCTCTCCTGCTGTAGACAATAGGGCGGGAGTTTGGAGCCTGCTCAAACTCCCCTACATATTAACAAATAGTCAAATACACCACATTAGAGCATCTCCAACAGCTGTGCTTCACGCCGCGCGCTAAAAACTAATGCCTTGGCTTCCGGCAGGTTTAGCGGCCTCCGTGGCTGGCTCCAACAATGCGCTATAATGCAAGCCATGAAGGCCATTTCTAACAGCAAAAAAATGCATGCAGCGACTCGCCGGGCATTGCATATATGGCATTTTGGACACAAAATGAGTTTGAAACATTCAAAGTGCAATGAACATGACATATAAAATTTCAAACAAACAAGTTGATGAATAAAAGTTCATGCCCACAAGTTCAAAATCATGCCCACAAGTTCATCCAACCAAGTTCAAAATGCAAACCAAGTTCAAGACACAAATGAAAGACACATCAATCCCCTTCCTCGTCTTCGTCCTCATCTTCCGAAGACGACTCTTCCGCCTCCGAAGATGAACCTTCCTCCCTATCCTCATCACGCACCGCATCATGTGAAGCTCCGACGGTGTTGGCAAGATCTTCAACGACATCTTCATGGGAATGTGTGTGAGGAGGCACATCGAAAGACATTCCGCCCATGGCGGCCGAAGGTGCACCCATGCCTCCCATGAGAGAAGCAAAACTCATGCCTCCCATGGCGGCCATAGCGTCGAGGGGTGCTCCAAAGCCACCCATGCCTCCCATGGCGGCCGGAGGTGCACCCATGCCTCCCATGGCACCTAAACCGCTCATGGTACCTCCGAAGCCACCCATGCCATCCATGGCGCCAAGGCCACCGCCACCCATGCCGCCAAGGCCACCGCCAATGCGCTCACCCTCCTCGTCCACCTCAAACTCATGGTCTTCGAAATGGATGTCATTGGTATGAGACCAATGCAAATTGTTGGACCCAACACCCATAGTTGAAATGTATGCATCATCGTTGAGACTACAAAGTTTTTTGAACAATGCAAATAAGCTATCTATATGATGCATTGGAAAAATAGCAAGAAAATAAAACTTGGAATTTTCTTTACCTTGGGGGCATTTCGTCAAACACGTGGTGCGCGTCGGCGGCCGGCTCAACGAGTGAGCTCGCTTGGCGCTTGGTAGCCGCCAGCGCCGTCAAACGCATCGCAAGCTTCTTTCCCTCGCCTTGATTTCTTTGGAGCCGTCCGCCGCCTTGTTCTTCTTTGCGGATGTCTTGCCCTTCTTCGCGCGCCGCATTAGGCTTGAGGTGCGGCGGCGGCACGGACGGCGCCGGCGACGCCGCCCGTTGCGTGGTCATCCGCGGCGGCAAGAAGAGGCTGCGTGTGAGGCCGATGCTCGGCGAACTCGTGATGGCGGCATAACGCTTCCCCCGCTAGGGTTTCGCGGCGGCGGGAAAGTCGCAGGTGTACAATGGGGTGGCGGGGTGCGGCGCGTCGTCCATGGGTGCGATTCGCCGACACCGCTGGGCGAGGAGGAGAGGAGAGAGTGCGGCGCTGGCCTTCGAGTGTGCAGCGTCTTGAAGCGGGCGCCCAAATACACCGCGGGATAGCGTATCCGACCGCGCCCAACTCGTTATAAGCGGCAGCGTTATTTGCGCGCCGATGGAGCCACCGCGCGGCGTTAAGGCAGCAGCGCTAACATGGCCTATTTTAGGGCGCGACGCTTGTTTAGCGCGTCTGTTGGAGATGCTCTTAGACAATACGCTGCAAATGCTACATCTTTGAAGCGGAATTCAGATGATATAGGGCGGGAGTTTGGAGCTTGTATGCTCCTGATGACTTACAAAGGGTGAAATTCACTATGTAGAATAGCATATTTAGGCATTTAATACATTGCATGTTACTATGAAGATAAGATATATAGATATGACCCTAATTAACCTACCGATAAATGGATTACCGCTAAATTCACTTAACAGGACGATTCCCTGATTAATCCGTACTCCTCGACCGATCGAGCAGCTACAAGTTATCGATATCCTGAACATTGGTCGGAATAACAATTTCTAACTCTTAACACTAAGCTTGTTGTCACGAGCCCCGGTTCAAGTCCCTCATTTCGACTATAAAGTGAAGACGGCAATTCCCCGCCGTTATGGTTATTTTTACTATTTCCTCTGTTCATAATATAAGAGTGGTTTTGACACTAATGGTTTATAGAAGGAGTATAACTCTTACTAACACAACTACTCCCTCCGTTCCAAATTATTCATCGTGGTTTTGGCTCAAAATCACGACGCGTAATTTGAATCGGAGGGAGTGCAAGGTTAATTGCGGTTTCTCTTTAAAACATGAAACATGATCGATCACTTTTCACAAGACAAGTAGAATAAAAAATAAGAGCTTTATTGCTTTCGGCCTCTACAGGAAAGATGATTGGAACAACAATTTCAGCACGGATTGTCAAGAAACCCACTAGCTCTCTTCGCCAATTTATCGAGGACATGAACATCAGTCGACTGCATCGGCGAGACCATAACCGAGGAACAAACAAATTAAAGGGAGATCTCTCTCAAACATCGGAAAATCAGTGGCGGTAAAAATTATTCCATCGCGGGAACCTTCCCTTCCCTTCCCTTCACCAGCCGGTGCGCGCGGCCGCTCACTTGCGGAGGAAGCTGAGGATGCGCTCCTGCAACTCGATCGCTTTCTCGGACCGCGGCTTCATGCAGTAGAAGACGTGGTCCTCGTCCATGGACTCGAGCAGCTCCACCTCGCCGCCGTAGCCGCTCGCCTTGAGGCTCTCGTAGTACCAGACGCCCCTGTCCCGGAGGCCGTCCTTCTCGGCGACGCAGACGAGCACGCGCTCGCCGGCGATGCGCGCCGCGCTGCCGCCGGCCGCCTCCGAGAACGGGTTGGACAGCGGGTCGTCCAGCCCCGGCGAGCCCGGGTAGAGGAACCGCCAGAAGGCGTCGGCCTTGGCCTTCTCCGCCTTCCCGGTGGTCGCCTCCTTGCCGATCTCCGCCGCGCCGCTGAAGTACGGGTGCACCACGATGATCCCCTTGATGCCGACCCCGGGGAGGGCGCCCTGCTCGCCCGCGCGCACGGCCATGACGTGCGCGATGGTGCCCCCGGCGCTGCCGCCCGCGAGGAACACGCGGGAGAAGTCGCCGTGTTCGACCAGCCACGGCTCTGCGCCGCCGCCGCCCGCGCCCGCCGTGGCGTGGGACGCCACCCACTTGAGCCCCTCCCAGGAGTCGTCGTAGGCCGCGGGGAGCGGGTGCTCCGGCGCGAGGCGGTACTCGAGCGCCACCGCGACGACGTTGGCCGCGGCGACGAGGCCGTTGAGGTAGTTGTGCGTCATGGGGTCGGACGCCGAGCCGATGACGTAGGCGCCGCCGTGGAAGTAGACGAGGACGGGGAGCTTGCCGGCGGCGCCGGGCGGGAGGAAGACGCGCGCCCAGAGGCCGTTGGCCGGGTCGATGACCACGTCCTTGGAGACGACGCCCGTGGCGGGGTCGACGCCGGCCGGGATCGGGGGGAAGTTAAAGAAGCGCTCCACGCGGCCGCTCTTGTACTGGCGGACGAGCGGGAAGAAGTCGAAGTGCACCTCCTCATCCGAGCCGCCCGTTGCCGCCATTGGGACGAGCTAGCTCTTCTGGTCGCGTCGCGTATTGGATCGTTCGTGGGCTAGCTCGCTCGTGCCGTCGCTTCGAGGCTTCGCTCTCGGGTCTCGATCGCCGGCACTATGTAATGGAGTGGTGGAGGAATGGTGGATGACAGATATCGGTGGAGCGAACGGTAGGACGGTAGGTGTAGTGGCAAAAATGGCGATACGGGCACTATTTGATGGTTTGGTGCGCGGCAGAGCAGAGCAGGTGTTGGCGAGAGTGGAGATGCCCACCATACGCGCGGTCGGTGCCGATCATTGTGGGGGCCTTTTTCAGCGTAGCCCTCCTTCCTTTGTGCTTAAAATAATATATATTTTCCGTGAAAACTGGGCCCGTGCCTTCTAGAAGACCTAGTGAAATGCTTCTGGGCACTATATATCATGGCTGATTTGATTCAGGAAATTTCATAAAGGATTTGGATCTTTTGGTCCTACATATCCTGCTTGATTCGTTAGGATTGGAATACTTAGAAAAAAAATATCAAAGAATCGGTTTACACTTTATTTTGATGGAAAAAATCCATTTAACTCAAACCTTTCTTTTTGTTTTTTACAATTTTTTTAACACGGTGCAGACGTACACGCTCATGCATATGCATATGCACACATCCTAATAAATGCACGCATGCACACACTACCATTATGAGCATCTTCGAGAGACTCAGTCAACACGTCATCTTGAAATTGATGAAGACGCCACATACGCCTTCATAATCAACCAGAACGTCTATGCAAGCATCAATGTCAAGTTTAGGATTTAAACTCTGATGGGCTAAGGATACCACTATCCTCCTAACCATCAAACCGTAGGTGGTTCGTTTTTTTCTGTGACATCAAACACTATATAACCTAAATTCATGTGGTTTGCTATTCTATAGGATTCAAGTGGACTCGTCAATCAATCATATTTTTTTTCTATTTCTACATTTTGACATGCCTGCAAATCAAAGAGGTCCTCAAAATCCTATAACGTCGTTACTTATGCCACATTTTTTTGAACACAATACAGACGCAAGCGCTCATATATACACGCATACAATCGGTGGCGAAGCCACACTTAAGTTGGGTAGTCAATTGACTACACAAATTTTGGAAAAAGCTACATACATCAAGTAGAAATTATGCCAAAAATATTATAAATGCATACGATCCGACTACACAACATTCAATTGACCACACATGATTGGATTTCTGGCACCGCCACTGCATACACTCACCCCTATGAACACACACACGCACATCCTACCCATATGAGAATCTCTGAAAGACTAAGCCGGCATATCATCTTGAAATTTACTTAGTCACCATAGCCACCTTGTCATCGATGGGAATGTCTCCTCCCACTGAATGCGCATTGCCGGAAATCCTGAAATAAATCCAAGAATAATTGCGAGCACCAGGTCTTGAACCCTGGTGGGCTGGGATACCATCCAACCAGAGGAAACAAGTTTTCTTTACACTCCAATTCAATAGCCGTCACCCTTGTCCACGGAATCCTATTCTGAAAGCACAAGTGCTCCCTGGGTGATTTTGGTAATTAATGTCAACATATCTCTTGTTGGACTAACACTTTTACCTAGTATGTTTCAAACAAGTTCAACAATGAAGTGGCATGGACTAAAGGATGTGGAACCCCTTCAAGATGCTAAGGACAAAGGATTGGCTGAAGCTTCAAGATCAAGACTCTACATTTTATATTTTAGTGATCCAAGGTCAAATTGAGTCTATAGGAAAAGCCAATACTATCAAGAGGGGAAGAGGTGTTGCTTAATGGCTTGCTTGCTCAAAGTGCTTAGTGATATGCTCCAAAGCCCTCAACTACTTTCTCACATCCACATATAACCTAAACCTCAAGTCAAACTCGGCCCCACCGATTCTTTCTATCCGGCGCCACCGAGTTCAGATGTCTTAGCCACTGCCACAAACCCTAGGCAAATCGGTCTCACCGATAGGGATCTCGGTCTCACCGAGATGGGATTGTAATCTCTCTGTGTATGTCCATTACCAAAATTGGTCTCACCGAGTTTGAGTAATCGGTACTACCGAGATTACAATGCAAACTCTCTGGTTAGCTTATTACCAAAATCGGTCCCACTGAGTTTGTGTAATCGGTCTCACCGAGTTTGCCTGACCAACTCTCTGGTTAGCTTATTACCAAAATCGGTCCCACCGAGTTTGAGTAATCGGTCTCACCGAGATTACGTTATGCCCTAACCCTAACCATATCGGTCCTACCGAGTTGCATGTCGGTCCCACCGAAAATCCTAACGGTCACTAGATTTGCTAAATCGGTCCGACCAAGTTTCTCAATTCGGTTCCACCGAGATTGGCAAGTTGTGTGTAACGGTTAGATTTTGTGTGGAGGCTATATATACCCCTCCACCCATTCTTCATTCGTGAAGAGAGCCATCAGAACGAACCTACAGTTCCAGCATACATTTTCTGAGAGAGAACCACCTACTCATGTGTTGAGACCAAGATATTCCATTCCTACCAAATAAACTTGATCTCTAGCCTTCCCCAAGTTGCTTTCCACTCAAATCTTCTTTCCACCAAATCCAAATCCTGTGAGAGAGAGTTGAGTGTTGGGGAGACTATCATTTGAAGCACAAGAGCAAGGAGTTCATCATCAACACACCATTTGTTACTTCTTGGAGAGTGGTGTCTCCTAAATTGGCTAGGTTTCACTTGGGAGCCTCCGACAAGATTGTGGAGTTGAACCAAGGAGTTTGTAAGGCAAGGAGATCACCTACTTCGTGAAGATCTACCGCTAGTGAGGCAAGTCCTTCATGGACGACGGCCATGGTGGGATAGACAAGGTTGCTTCTTCGCGGACCCTTCGTGGGTGGAGCCCTCCGTGGACTCGCGCAACCGTTACCCTTCGTGGGTTGAAGTCTCCATCAACGTGGATGTACGATAGCACCACCTATCGGAACCACGACAAATACATCCGTTTCTCCAATTGCATTTGAATTCTCCAATCCCATCCCTTTACATTCTTGCAAGTTGCATGCTTTACTTTCCGCTGCTCATATACTCTTTGCATGCTTGCTTGTTATGTATTGTGAGCGTTAAACTTGTGCCAAAACTCCACTTAAACTTAAAGAAGTTAAAAACTACAGCTTTTGATACTTAGTGTCTAATCACCCCCCCTCTAGACACCTCTTCTCGATCCTTTCAATTGGTATCAGAGCTTTGGTCTCCATTGCTTTAGTTTAAACACCATTGGAGGAAGATGGATGAGTCTACTATTGGGAGTCTTAGACATAGAGTACCTATACTTGATGGAGTGTACTTTCCTAAGTGGAAAAATGAGATGCTTGTGATTTTCAGTCAATATCATTTGAACAAGTACATTGCTAGCCCTTGTGCACCTCATGTTGATCCTATGCATCCTACCCTTGATGAATCAATTGACATGATTCACAATCTTAGAACTGTTGAACTTATCACTAGAGGCTTGCCTAGAAACTTGATTGGATGTTTGCCTACTCTTAAGTGTGCCTACACCATATGGAAATTTCTTGAAGAACGTTTTCCAAATTATTCCTTGAAAAATCTGGATGAAATTCTCCATAAGTCTATTGCCTTGAGTGAGATGAACTCCAGTGATCCTATGTTTGGTGATTGTCTATTTGAGCTTACAAACCTTATGTGTGCCAAAATTATTAGTGATATTATTTCCGAAGCTATAAATTTTTCATAAACAAGATCATTTTCAAACTCACTCTAACGAATCACCCTCACTAGGATTTGATCCACCACATGACGATGATGAACATGGATACTATGATGAGGATGATGATAGTGACTTTGATCTTGATGATGCAATGAGACACTTTGTGTTGGGGAACGTAGTAATTTCAAAAAATTTCCTACGCACACGCAAGATCATGGTGATGCATAGCAACGAGAGGGGAGAGTGTTGTCTCACGCCCTCGTGAGACCGAAGCGAAGCGTTGGACTTAGCGTAGAGGAAGTAGTCGTCGTCCTCCGGTCCAACCGATCCAAGCACCGTTACTCCGGCACCTCCGAGTTCTTGACACGCGTACAACTCGATGGCGCACCCTCGATCTCCAATCCAGTAGAGGCTCGAGGGGAGTTCCGTCAACCTGACGGCGTGGTGGACGATCTTGATGTTCTCTGTCGCAGGGCTTCGCCTAAGCACCGCTACAATATGATCGAGGTGTAATATCGTGGAGGGGGCACCGACACGGCTAAGGAACGATCAATGATCAACTTGTTTGTTCTAGGGTGCCCCTACCCCGTATATAAAGGACGGAGGGAGGAGGTGGCGGCCCCAAGGGGCGCCATGGGGAGGGAAACCTACTCCAAGTAGGTTTCCCCTTTCCTTATCTTATTTGGAGGGAAGGAAAGAGTACTAGTATTAGGAAGTAGTACTAGTAGTAGTAATAGGAAGAGGGGAAGGAGAAAGGAAAGGGGCGCCCCCTCCCCAGTCGGTTTGGGCTTGGGGCGCGCCTCCCTTGTTCCTTCTCCTTCCTCCTACATGGGCCCAATAAGGCCCATATACCTCCCGGGGTTCGGTAACCTCCGGAGCTCCAAACTTCTCCGGAACCTTTCCGGTGTCGAAATATATCCGTCCAATATATCATTCTTTATGTCTCGACCATTTCGAGACTCCTCGTCATGTCCGTGATCATATTCGGGACTCCGAACAATCTTTGGTACATCAAAATACATAAACTCATAATATAACTGTCATCGAAACCTTAAGCGTGCGGACCCTATGGTTCGAGAACAATGTAGACATGACCGAGACATGTCTCCGGTCAATAACCAATAGCGGGACCTGGATGCCCATATTGGTTCCTACATATTCTACAAAGATCTTTATCGGTCAAACCGCACAACAACATACGTTGTTCCCTTTGTCATCGGTATGTTACTTGCCCGAGATTCGATCGTCGGTATCCAATACCTAGTTCAATCTCGTTACCGGCAAGTCTCTTTACTCGTTCCGTAATACATCATCTCACAACTAACTCATTAGTTGAAATGCTTGCAAGGCTTAAGTGATGTGTATTACCGAGAGGGCCCAGAGATACCTCTCCGACATTCGGAGTGACAAATCCTAATCTCGAAATACGCCAACCCAACAAGTACCTTTGGAGACACCTGTAGAGCACCTTTATAATCACCCAGTTACGTTGTGACGTTTGGTAGCACACAAAGTGTTCCTCCGGTAAACGGGAGTTGCATAATCTCATAGTCATAGGAACATGTATAAGTCATGAAGGAAGCAATAGCAACATACTAAATGATCGGGTGCTAAGCTAACGGAATGGGTCATGTCAATCAGATCATTCAACTAATGATGTGACCTCGTTAATCAAATAGCAACTCTTTGTCCATGGTTAGGAAACATAACCATCTTTTATTAACAAGCTAGTCAAGTAGAGGCATACTAGTGACACTCTGTTTGTCTATATTCACACATGTATTATGTTTCCAGTTAATACAATTCTAGCATGAATGATAAACAATTATCATGAAATAAGGAAATAAATAATAACTTTATTATTGCCTCTAGGGCATATTTCCTTCAGTCTCCCACTTGCACTAGAGTCAATAATCTAGATCACATCACCATGTGATTAACATCGATAGTTCACATCATCATGTGATTAACACCCATAGTTCACATCGCCATGTGACCAACACCCAAAGGGTTTACTAGATTCAGTAATCTAGTTCACATCGCTATGTGATTAACACCCAAAGAGTACTAAGGTGTGATCATGTTTTGCTTGTGAGAGAATCTTAGTCAACGGGTCTTTCACATTCAGATCCATTATGTATTTTGCAATTTTCTATGTCTACAATGCTCTTGCGGAGGTACTCTAGCTAATTGCTCCCACTTTCAATATGTATCTAGATCGAGACTTAGAGTCATCCAGATCGGTGTCAAAACTTGCATCGACGTAACCCTTTACGACGAACCTTTTGTCACTTCCATAATCGAGAAACATATCCTTATTCCATTAAGGATAATTTTGACCGCTGTCCAGTGATCTACTCCTAGATCACTATTGTACTCCCTTGCCAAACTCAGTGTAGGGTATACAATAGATCTGGTACACAGCATGGCATACTTTATAGAACCTATGGCCAAGGCATAGGAAATGACTTTCATTCTCTTTCTATCTTCTGCTGTGGTCGGGTTTTGAGTCTTACTCAATTTCACACCTTGTAACACAGGCAAGAACTCTTTCTTTGACTGTTCCATTTTGAACTGCTTCAAAATCTTGTCAAGGTATGTACTCATTGAAAAAACTTATCAAGCGTCTTGATCTATCTCTATAGATCTTGATGCTCAATATGTAAGCAGCTTCACCGAGGTCTTTCTTTGAAAACTCCTTTCAAACACTCCTTTATGCTTTGCAGAATAATTCTACATTATTTCCGATCTACAATATGTCATTCACATATACTTATCAGAAATGCTGTAGTGCTCCCACTCACTTTCTAGTAAATACAGACTTCACTGCAAGTCTGTATAAACAATATGCTTTGATCAACTTATCAAAGCGTACATTCCAAGTCCGAGATGCTTGCACCAGTCCATGGATTTACATTTTGTTAACACCTTTAGGATCGACAAAACCTCTTGGTTGCATCACATACAACTCTTCTTTAATAACTCCATTAAGGAATGCAGTTTTGTTTATCCATTTGCCAGATTTCATAAAATGCGGCAATTGCTAACATGATTCGGATAGACTTTTAAGCATCGATACGAGTGAGAAAATCTCATTGTATTCAACATCTTGAACTTTGTCAAAAACCTTTTTCGACAAGTCTAGCTTTGTAGATAGTAACACTACTATCAGCGTCCGTCTTCCTCTTGAAGATCCATTTATTTTCTATGGTTTGCCGATCATCGGGCAACTCCACCAAAGTCCACACTTTGTTCTCATACATGGATCTCATCTCAGATTTCATGGCCTCAAGCCATTTTGCGGAATCTGGGCTCATCATCGCTTCCTCATAGTTCGTAGGTTCATCATGGTCTAGTTACATGACTTCCAGAACAGGATTACCGTACCACTCTGGTGCGGATCTCACTCTGGTTTACCTACGAGATTCGGTAGTAACTTGATCTGAAGTTACATGATCATCATCATTAGCTTCCTCACTAATTGGTGTAGTAGTCACAGGAACAGATTTCTGTGATGAACTACTTTCCAATAAGGGAGAAGGTACAATTACCTTATCAAGTTCTACTTTTCTCCCACTCACTTCTTTCGAGAGAAACTCCTTCTCTAGAAAGGATCCATTTTTAGCAACGAATATCTTGCCTTCGGATCTGTGATAGAAGGTGTACCCAACAATTTCCTTTGGGTATTCTATGAAGACGCACTTCTCCGATTTGGGTTTGAGCTTATCAGGATGAAACTTTTTCATATAAGCATCGCAGCCCCAAACTTTAAGAAACAACATCTTAGGTTTATTGCTAAACCATAGTTCATACGGTGTGGTCTCAACGGATTTAGATGGTGCCCTATTAAACGTGAATGCAACTGTCTCTAATGCATAACCCCAAAGCGATAGCGGTAAACCGATAAGAGACATCATAGATCGCACAATATCCAATAAAGTGCGGTCACGATGCTCGGACACACCATAACGCTGTGGTGTTCCAGGTGACGTGAACTGTGAAACTCTTCCACATTGTTTTATATGAAGACCAAACTCATAACTCAAATATTTGTCTCTGCGATCAAATCGCAGAAACTTTATTTTCTTGTTACGATGATTTTCCACTTCACTCTGAAATTCTTTGAACCTTTCAACTATTTCAGACTTATGTTTCATCAAGTAGATATACCCATATCTGCTCAAATCATCTTGTGAAGGTCAGAAAATAATGATACTTGCTACTAGCCTTCATACTCATTGGTCTGCATACATTAGTATGTATTATTTCCAACAAGTCAGCAGCTCGTTCCATTGTTCCGAAGAACGGAGTTTTAGTCATCTTGCCCAAAAGGCACGGTTTGCAAGCATCAAATGATTCATAACCAAGTGATTCCGAAAATCCATCTTTATGGAGTTTCTTCATGCGCTTTACATCGATATGACCCAAGCGGCGATTGCCACAAATAAGTTGCACTATCATTATTAACTTTACATCTTTTGGCATCAATATTATGAATATGTGTATCACTACGATCGAGATCCAATAAACTATTTTCATTGGGTGTATGACCATTGAAGGTTTTATTCATGTAAACAGAACAACAATTATTCTCTGACTTTAAATGAATAATCGTATTACAATAAACATGATCAAATTATATTCATGCTCAACGCAAACGCCAAATAACATTTATTTAGGTTTAACACTAAACCCGAAAGTATAGGGAGTGTGCGATGATGATCATATCAATCTTGGAACTACTTCCAACACTCATCGTCACTTCACCCTCAACTAGTCTCTGTTTATTCTGCAACTCCTGTTTCGAGTTACTAATCTTAGCAACCGAACAAGTATCAAATACTCAGGGGCTACTATAAACACTAGTAAGGCACACATCAATAATCTGTATATCAAATATACCCTTGTTCACTTTGCCATCCTTCTTACCCACCAAATATTCAGGGCATTTCCGCTTCTAGTGACCATTTCCTTTGTAGTGTAAGCACTCAGTTTCAGGCTTTGGTCCAGCTCTGGTCTTCTTCACGGGAGTGACAGCTTGCTTGTCATTCTATTTGAAGTTCCCTTTCTTTCCCTTTGCCCTTTTCTTGAAACTAGTGATCTTGTTAACCAACAACACTTGACGTTCTTTCTTGATTTCTACCTTCGTTGATTTCAGCATCACGAAGAGCTTGGGAATCGTTTTCGTCATCCCTTGCATACTATAGTTCATCACGAAGTTCTAGTAACTTAGTGATGGTGACTAGAGAATTCTGTCAATCACTATCTTATCTGGAAGATTAACTCCCACTTGATTCAAGCGATTGAAGTACCCAGACAGTCTGAGCACATGCTCACCAGTTGAGCGATTCTCCTCCATCTTTAAGCTATAGAACTTGTTAGAGACTTCATATCTCTCAACTCGGGTATTTGCTGGAAATATTAACTTCAATCTCCTGGAACATCTCATATGGTCCATGATGTTCAAAACGTCTTTGAAGTCCCGATTCTAAGCCGTTAAGCATGGTGCACTTAAACTATCAAGTAGTCATCATATCGAGCCAGCCGAACGTTCATAACATCTGCATCTGCTCCTGCAATAGGTCTGTCACCTAGCGGTGCATCAAGGACATAATTCTTCTATGCAGCAATGAGGATAAACCTCAGATCACGGATCAAATCCGCATCATTGCTACTAACATCTTTCAATACATTTTTCTCTAGGAACATATCAAAATAAACATATGAAAGCAACAACGCAAGCTATTGATCTACAACATAATTTGCAAAATACTATCAGGACTAAGTTCATGATAAATTTAAGTTCAATTAATCATATTACTTAAGAACTCCCACTTAGACAGACATCTCTCTAGTCATCTAAGTGATCACGTGATCCAAATCAACTAAACCATGTCCGATCATCACGTGAGATGGAGTAGTTTTCAATGGTGAACATCACTATGTTGATCATATCTACTATATGATTCACGCTCGACCTTTCGGTCTCCGTGTTCGAGACCATATCTGTATATGCTAGGCTCGTCAAGTATAACCTGAGTATTCGGGTGTGCAACTGTTTTGCACTGTTGTATTTGAGCGTAGAGCCTATCACACCCGATCATCACGTGGTGTCTCAAAGCACGAAGAACTTTCATAGCGGTGCATACTCGGGAGAACACTTCTTGATAATTAGTGAGAGATCATCTTAAAATGCTACCGTCAAACAAAACATAATAAGATGTATAACAGATAAACATCATATGCGATCAAAATATGTGACATGATATGGCCATGATCATCTTGCGCCTTTGATCTCCATCTCCAAAGTACTGTCATGATCTCTATCGTCACCGGCACGACACCATGATCTTTATCATCTTGATCTATATCAATGTGTCATCACATGGTCGTCTTACCAACTATTGCTCTTGCAACTATTGCTATCGCATAGCGATAAAGTAAAGCAATTATTTGGCACTTGCATCTTATGCAACAAAGAGACAACCATAGAGCTTACGCGATCGCGATAACTTCAACAAAACATTATCATCTGATACAACAACTTATATCTCATCACGTCTTGACCATATCACATCACAACATGCCCTGCAAAAACAAAATAGAAGTCCTCTACTTTGTTGTTGCAAGTTTTACGTGGCTGCTCCGGGCTTAAGCAAGAACCAATCTCACCTACGCATCAAAACCACAACGATAGTTTGTCAAGTTGATGCTGTTTTAACCTTCGCAAGGACCGGGCGTAGCCACTTTTCGGTTCAACTAAAGTTGGAGAAACCGACACCCGCTAGTCACTGTGTGCAAAGCACGGCGGTAAAACCAGTCTCGCGTAAGCGTCTGGCGTAATGTCGGTCCGGGCCGCTTCATCCAACAATACCGCTGAACCAAAGTATGACATCTTTGGTAAGCGGTATGACTTATATCGCCCCAACTCACTTGTGTTCTACTCGTGCATATAACATCAAACCATAAAACCTAGGCTCGGATGCCTTTGTTGGGGAACGTAGTAATTTCAAAAATTTCCTACGCACACGCAAGATCATGGTGATGCATAGCAGCGAGAGGGAGAGTGTTGTCTACGTACCCTCGTGAGACCCGAAGCGAAGCGTTGATGCAACATAGAGGAAGTAGTCGTCGTCCTCCGGTCCAACCGATCCAAGCACCGTTACTCCGGCACCTCCGAGTTCTTGACACGCGTACAGCTCGATGGCGCACCCTCGATCTCCAATCCAGTAGAGGCTCGAGGGGAGTTCCGTCGACGACGGCGTGGTGACGATCTTGATGTTCTCCTGTCGCAGGGCTTCGCCTAAGCACCGCTACAATATGATCGAGGTGTAATATCGTGGAGGGGGGCACCGCACACGGCTAAGGAACGATCAATGATCAACTTGTTTGTTCTAGGGTGCCCCCTACCCCCGTATATAAAGGAGGGAGGGAGGAGGTGGCCGGCCCCAAGGGGGGGCGCGCCATGGGGAGGGGAAACCTACTCCAAGTAGGTTTCCCCCCTTTTTCCTTATCTTATTTGGAGGGGGAAGGAAAGAGTACTAGTATTAGGAAGTAGTACTAGTAGTAGTAATAGGAAGAGGGGGACGGAGAAAGGAAAGGGGGGGCCGGCCCCCCTCCCCAATTCGGTTTGGGCTTGGGGGGGCGCGCCCCCCTCCCTTGTTCCTTCTCCCTTCCTCCTACATGGGCCCAATAAGGCCCATATACCTCCCGGGGGGTTCCGGTAACCTCCCTGAGCTCCAAACTTCTCCGGAACCTTTCTGGTGTCCAAATATATCCGTCCAATATATCAATCTTTATGTCTCGACCATTTCGAGACTCCTCGTCATGTCCGTGATCATATCCGGGACTCCGAACAATCTTCGGTACATCAAAATACATAAACTCATAATATAACTGTCATCGAAACCTTAAGCGTGCGGACCCTATGGTTCGAGAACAATGTAGACATGACCGAGACATGTCTCCGGTCAATAACCAATAGCGGGACCTGGATGCCCATATTGGTTCCTACATATTCTACGAAGATCTTTATCGGTCAAACCGCACAACAACATACGTTGTTCCCTTTGTCATCGGTATGTTACTTGCCCGAGATGCGATCGTCGGTATCCAATACCTAGTTCAATCTCGTTACCGGCAAGTCTCTTTACTCGTTCCGTAATACATCATCTCACAACTAACTCATTAGTTCAAATGCTTGCAAGGCTTAAGTGATGTGTATTACCGAGAGGGCCCAGAGATACCTCTCCGACATTCGGAGTGACAAATCCTAATCTCGAAATACGCCAACCCAACAAGTACCTTTGGAGACACCTGTAGAGCACCTTTATAATCACCCAGTTACATTGTGACGTTTGGTAGCACACAAAGTGTTCCTCCGGTAAATGGGAGTTGCATAATCTCATAGTCATAGGAACATGTATAAGTCATGAAGGAAGCAATAGCAACATACTAAACGATCGGGTGCTAAGCTAACGGAATGGGTCATGTCAATCAGATCATTCAACTAATGATGTGACCTCGTTAATCAAATAACAACTCTTTGTCCATGGTTAGGAAACATAACCGTCTTTGATTAACAAGCTAGTCAAGTAGAGGCATACTAGTGACACTCTGTTTTTCTATATTCACACATGTATTATGTTTCCGGTTAATACAATTCTAGCATGAATGATAAACAATTATCATGAAATAAGGAAATAAATAATAACTTTATTATTGCCTCTAGGGCATATTTCCTTCACTTTGGTCTTATGGCAAATCTTCGGGGATATATGGCAGGAGGAAAGGAATGGGTTCGTGATAGTGGATGTACCGATCACATGACCGGAGATAAAGATATGTTTCGTGAGCTTGCTGAAAACTATGGTCCTTGAAAGTATGTCAGTTTTGATGATAAGTCAAAGGGTAAGGTGGTTGGCCTCGGTAAGGTGGCCATATCACATGATAGTTCCATACAAAATGTCATGCTCGTTGAATCTCTTGGCTACAACTTACTTTAAGTATCTAGACTTGCTGATTTCGGTTTCAATGTCCTATTTACTGAAGTAGATTGCCAAGTGTTTCATAGAGATAATCATAAAATGGCCTTTACTGGTGTACGTAGAGGTGATCTATACATTGTTGATTTCACTAAAAAGGCTCAACCTAGAACTTGCTTTATTGCTAAATCCTCTAAAGGTTGGTTATGGCATAGATGATCAGGTCATGTTGGCATGTGAAACCTTGACAAGCTTATTAAAGGAAATCATATCCTTGGCATTAACGATGTCATATTTGATAAGGATAGACTTTGCAGCGCTTGTGACGCAGGTAAACAGGTCGGAGGGAGGCATCCCGTGAAGAACATCATGACCACAAGGAGGCCACTCGAGCTGCTTCACATGGATCTTTTTGGTCCCAACGCCTACAAAAGTCTCGGTGAAAATTCTTTTGGTCTAGTTATAGTTGATGATTTTTCAAGATTTACGTGGGTGTTCTTTCTAGATGATAAATCGCAGGTCCAAAAGATCTTCAAAAAAACTTCGCTAGGAAGGCCCAGAATCAATTTGAAGTGAAGATCAAGAAGGTTCGCAGCGACAACGGAACGGAGTTCAAGAATGCAAATGTGGATACCTTTCTTGAAGAAGAAGGTATTTCACACGAGTTCTCGGCTACGTACACACCTCAACAAAATGGAGTTGTTGAGAGGAAGAACCGGACGCTCATCGAAATGGCAAGAAAGATGCTTGATGAGTACAAGACGCCGAAGCACTTTTGGGCGGAAGCGGTTGAGACAACTTGTCACGCAACTAATCGCTTGTATCTTCACAAGCTACTCGGCAAGACGACATACGAGCTTCTGACCGGTAACAAACCCCAAGTTGGATACTTTCGAGTACTCGGCTCAAAGTGCTACATTCTTGATAAGCATCGTCGTTCTAAATTTGCTCCTAAGTCTCATAAGGTTTTCTACTTGGTTATGGCTCAAACTCTCACATACCGTGTCTACAACAATTTCACCCGAAAGGTTGAAGAAATGGTAGATGTAAAGTTTGATGAATCTAAGGGCTCGCAAATAGAGCAATTGCTAATTGATGTAGGAGACAAAGACCCCTCGGAAGCAATTCAAGACTTGTCTATTGGCAAGATTCGTCCAACGGAGGTGAAGGAGAGTACCTCGTCCGTCCAAGTGGAAGCTTCTACCTCACAACAAGGTGAACCAAGAGTTGATATGGAAGCATCCACAAGTGGTACACACCAAGATGAAGAAAACGAGGAAGTGCACCAAGACGAACATCAACAACCTCCTTCTCCACCACGACAAGAGAACGATAATGCCAACAATGAAGAAGGCCAAGAAGAAGAACAAGATGAAGAAGATGTTCAACCAAGACCCAAGCAAAAGCTTTCACGAGTTCGAGCAAGAATTGCTAAAGATCATCCCGTTGAGCAAATCTACAAAGACATCCAAACCGGGAGAATCACTTGCTCTAAAACTCGTTTAGCTAACTTTTGTGAACACTATTCATTCATCTCTAGCATTGAACCTATGAAGGTTGAAGAAGCATTGGAAGATCCGGATTGGATAAACGCTATGCATGAAGAGATACACAACTTTGAGAGAAATCAAGTTTGGACATTGGTTGAGAAGCCCGATAACAACCACAACATCGTCGGTACCAAATGGGTGTTTCGCAACTGTTGGGGATCATTGCAGAAAATAAAATTTTCTACGCATCACCAAGATCAATCTATGGAGTCATCTAATAATGAGAGAGAGGAGTGCATCTACATACCCTTGTAGATCGTGAGCGGAAGCATTCAAGAGAACGGGGTTGATGGAATCGTACTTGTCGTGATCCAAATCGCCGATGATCCTAGCGCCGAACGGACGGCACCTCCGCATTCAACACACATACGGAGAGGTGACGTCTCCTCCTTCTTGATCCAGCAAGGGGGAAGGAGAGGTTGAGGAAGAGAGCTCCAACAACAGCACGACGGCGTGGTGGTGATGGAGTGCAGTACTCCGACAAGGCTTTGCCAAGCTCTTAATCGGAGGAGGAGAGGTGTTGGGGAGGGGAGGGGCTGCACCTTGGATGTGGTGTGCAGCCCTCCCCTCGCCCCTCTATTTATAGGGGAAGGGGAAGGGGGCCGGCCCCCTCTAGATGAGATCTAGAGGGGGGGTGGCCAAGGGGAGGGGGCTTGCCCCCCAAGCAAGGGGGGGGGAGCGCCCCCTCTAGGCCCCCCCCCCAACTCTAGGCGCATGGGCCCAAGGGGGATGCGCCCAGCCCTCCAAGGGCTGGTTCCCTTTCCCTCATGGCCCATGAGGCCCTCCGAGAGAGGTGACCCCTCCCGGTGGACCCCCGGAACCCCTCCGGTGGCCCCGGTGCAATACCGATATGCCCCCGAACTTTTCCGGTGACCGTATGATAACTTCCCATATATAAATCTTCACCTCCGGACCATTCCGGAACTCCTCGTGACATCCGGGATCTCATTCGGGACTCCGAATAACATTCGGTAATCACATACAACTCTTCCTAATAACCCTAGCGTCATCGAACCTTAAGTGTGTAGACCCTACGGGTTCGGGAATCACGCAGACATGACCGAGACCGCTCTCCGGCCAATAACCAACAACGAGATCTGGATACCCATGTTGGCTCCCACATGTTCCACGATGATCTTATCGGATGAACCACGATGTCGAGGATTCAAGTAATCCCGTATGCAATTCCCTTTGTCAACCGGTACGTTACTTGCCCGAGATTCGATCGTCGGTATCCCAATACCTCGTTCAATCTCGTTACCGGCAAGTCAATTTACTCGTTCCATAGTGCATGATCCCGTGACCAACCACTTGGTCACATTGAGCTCATTATGATGATGCATTACCGAGTGGGCCCAGAGATACCTCTCCGTCATACGGAGTGACAAATCCCAGTCTCGATTCATGCCAACCCAACAGACACTTTCGGAGATACCTGTAGTGTACCTTTATAGCCACCCAGTTATGTTGTGACGTTTGGTACACCCAAAGCACTCCTACGGTATCCGGGAGTTACACGATCTCATGGTCTAAGGAAATGATACTTGACATTAGAAAAGCTCTAGCAGACGAACTACACAATCTTGTGCTATGCTTAGGATTGGGTCTTGTCCATCACATCATTCTCCCAATGATGTGATCCCGTTATCAATGACATCCAATGTCCATGGTCAGGAAACCGTAACCATCCATTGATCAACGAGCTAGTCAACTAGAGGCTCACTAGGGGCATGTTGTGGTCTATGTATTCACACATGTATTACGATTTTCGGATAACACAATTATAGCATGAACAATAGACAATTATCATGAACAAGGAAATATAATAATAACCATTTTATTATTGCCTCTAGGGCATATTTCCAACAGTCTCCCACTTGCACTAGAGTCAATAATCTAGTTACATTGTGATGAATCGAACACCCATAGAGTTCTGGTGTTGATCATGTTTTGCTCGTGGAAGAAGTTTAGTCAACGGATCTGCGACATTCAGATCCGTATGCACTTTGCAAATATCTATGTCTCCATCTTGAACATTTTCACTGATGGAGTTGAAGCGACGATTGATGTGCCTGGTCTTCTTGTGAAACCTGGGCTCCTTGGCAAGGGCAATGGCTCCAGTGTTGTCACAGAAGAGAGTCATCGGCCCCGACGCATTGGGAATAACTCCTAGGTCGGTAATGAACTCCTTCATCCAGATTGCTTCATGTGCTGCCTCCGAGGCTGCCATGTATTCCGCTTCACATGTAGATCCCGCCACGACGCTTTGCTTGCAACTGCACCAGCTTACTGCCCCACCATTCAAAATATACTTGTATCCGGTTTGTGACTTAGAGTCATCCAGATCTGTGTCGAAGCTAGCATCGACGTAACCCTTCATGACGAGCTCTTCGTCACCTCCGTAAACGAGAAACATATCCTTAGTCCTTTTCAGGTACTTCAGGATATTCTTGACCGTTGTCCAGTGTTCCATGCTGAGATTACTTTGGTACCTTCCTACCAAACTTACGGCAAGGTTTACATCAGGTCTGGTACACAACATGGTATACATAATAGACCCTATGGCTGAGGCATAGGGGATGACACTCATCTTTTCTCTATCTTCTGCCATGGTCGGGCTTTGAGCCGAGCTCAATTTCACACCTTGCAACACAGGCAAGAACCCCTTCTTGGACTGATCCATATTGAACTTCTTCAATATCTTATCAAGGTATGTGCTTTGTGAAAGACCTATGAGGCGTCTCGATCTATCTCTATAGATCTTGATGCCTAATATATAAGCAGCTTCTCCAAGGTCCTTCATTGAAAAACACTTATTCAAGTAGGCCTTAATGTTGTCCAAAAGTTCTATATGATTTCCCATCAAAAGTATGTCATCTACATATAATATGAGAAATGCTACAGAGCTCCCACTCACTTTCTTGTAAATGCAGGCTTCTCCATAAGTCTGCATAAACCCAAACGCTTTGATCATTTCATCAAATCGAATGTTCCAACTCTGAGATGCTTGCACCAGCCCATAGATGGAGTGTTGGAGCTTGCATACCTTGTTAGCATTCTTAGGATCCACAAAACCTTCTGGTTGCATCATATACAATTCTTCCTTAAGATAGCCGTTAAGGAATGCCGTTTTGACGTCCATTTGCCATATCTCATAATCATAGTATGCGACAATTGCTAACATGATTCAGACGGACTTCAGCTTTGCTACGGGAGAGAAAGTCTCGTCGTAGTCAACCCCTTGAACTTGTCGATAACCCCTAGCGACAAGTCGAGCCTTATAGATGGTAACATTACCATCCGCGTCCGTCTTCTTCTTAAAGATCCATTTGTTTTCTATTGCTCGCCGATCATCGGGCAAGTCTGTCAAAGTCCATACTTTGTTTTCATACATGGATCCTATCTCGGATTGCATGGCTTCAAGCCATTTGTTGGAATCTGGGCCCGCCATCGCTTCTTCATAGTTCAAAGGTTCACCGTTGTCTAACAACATGATTTCCAGGACAGGGTTGCCATACCATTCTGGTGTGGAACGTGTCCTGCGGACTCGAAGTTCTCAGAGTAACTTGATCCGAAGTACCTTGATCATCATCATTAACTTCCTCTCCAGTCGGTGCAGGCACCACAGGAACATCTTACTTACCGGTTCAAGAGGTAGTACTTCATGAAGTTCCACTTTCCTCCCACTTACTTCTTTCGAGAGAAACTCTTTCTCCAAAAGGACCCGTTCTTGGAAACAAAGATCTTGCCTTCGGATCTGAGGTAGAAGGTATACCCAATGGTTTCCTTAGGGTATCCTATGAAGAAGCATTTTTCTGACTTGGGTTCGAGCTTTTCAGGTTGAAGTTTCTTGACATAAGCATCACATCCCCAAACTTTTAGAAATGATAGCTTAGGTTTCTTTCCAAACCATAATTCATACGGTGCCGTCTCAACGGATTTAGACGGTGCCCTATTTAAAGTGAATGTAGATGTCTCTAAAGCATATCCTAAATCGGTAAGAGACATCATAGACCGCACCATATCCAATAGAGTGGGATTATGACGTTCGGACACACCGTTACGCTGAGGTGTTCCAGGCGGCGTATGTTGTGAAACAATTCCACATTTCCTTAAGTGTGTACCAAACTCGTGACTTAAATATTCTCCCCCACGATCTGATCGTAAGAACTTTATCTTTCTGTCACGTTGATTCTCTACCTCATTCTGAAATTCCTTGAACTTTTCAAAGGTCTCAGACTTGTGTTTCATTAAGTAGACATACCCATATCTACTTAAGTCATCAGTGAGGGTGAGAACATAACGATAGCCACTGTGAGCCTCAACGCTCATTGGACCGCGCACATCAGTATGTATTATTTCCAATAAGTTGGTTTATTGCTTCATTGTTCCGGAAAATGGAGTCTTGGTCATTTTGCCCATGAGGCATGGTTTGCACGTGTCAAATGATTCGAAATCAAGAGACTCCAAAAGTCCATCCGCATGGAGCTTCTTCATGCGTTTGACACCAATGTGACCAAGGCGGCAGTGCCACAGATATGTGGGACTATCATTATCAATATTACATCTTTTGGTATTCACACTATGAATATGTGTAACATCACGTTCGAGATTCATTAAGAATAAACCATTGACCAGCAGGGCATGAACATAAAACATATCTCTCATATAAATAGAACAACCATTATTCTCGGATTTAAATGAGTAGCCATCTCGTATTAAACGAGATCCAGATACAATGTTCATGCTCAAAGCTGGCACTAAATAACAATTATTGAGGTTTAAAACTAATCCCGTAGGTAAATGTAGAGGTAGCGTGCCGACGGCGATCACATCGACCTTGGAACCATTCCCGACGCGCATCGTCACCTCGTCCTTCGCCACTCTCCGCTTACTCCGCAACTCCTATTTTGAGTTACAAATATGAGCAACCGCATCGGTATCAAATACCCAGGAGCTACTACGAGTACTGGTAAGGTACACATCAATAACATGTATATCACATATACCTTTGGTGTTGCCAGCCTTCTTGTCCGCTAAGTACTTGGGGCAGTTCCGCTCAAGTGACCACTTCCCTTGCAATAAAAACACGATCTCGGGCTTGGGTCCATTCTTTGGCTTCTTCCCGCAAGCGGCTTACGGGCGGAAACTCCTTGCCGTCCTTCTTGAAGTTCTTCTTACCCTTGCCTTTCTTGAAACTAGTGGTTTTATTGACCATCAACACTTGATGTTCCTTTTTGATTTCTACCTCCGCTGATTTCAGCATTGAAAATACCTCAGGAATAGTTTTCACCATCCCCTGCATATTGTAGTTCATCATAAAGCTCTTGTAGCTAGGTGGGAGAGACTGAAGGATTCTGTCAATGACCGCCTCATCTGGGAGGTTAATGTCCAGCTGGGACAAGCGGTTGTGCAACCCAGACATTTTGAGTATGTGCTCGCTGACAGAACTATTTTCCTCCACCTTACAACTGTAGAACTTGTCGGAGACTTCATATCTCTCGACCCGGGCATGAGCTTGGAAAACCATTTTCAGCTCCTAGAACATCTCATATGCTCCGTGATGCTCAAAACGCTTTTGGAGCCCCGGTTCTAAGTTGTAAAGCATGCCGCACTGAACGAGGGAGTAATCATCAACACGCGACTGCCAAGCATTCATAACGTCTTGGTTCGCTGGGGTGGGTGCGTCACCTAGCGGTGCTTCTAGGACATATGCTTTCTTGGCAGCTATGAGGATGATCCTCAAGTTTTAGACCCAGTCCGCATAGTTGCTACCATCGTCTTTCAGCTTGGTTTTCTCTAAGAACGCGTTGAAGTTGAGGTTGACATGAGCGTTAGCCATTTAATCTACAAGACATTTTGCAAAAGTTTTTAGACTAAGTTCATGATAATTAAGTTCATCTAATCAAATTATTTAATGAACTCTCACTCAGATAGACATCCCTCTAGTCATCTAAGTGATGCATGATCCGAGTCAACTAGGCCGTGTCCGATCATCATGTGAGACGGACTAGTCATCATCGGTGAACATCTTCATGTTGATCGTATCTTCTATACGACTCATGTTCGACCTTTCGGGCTCTTGTGTTCCGAGGCCATGTTTGTACATGCTAGGATCGTCAAGTCAACCTAAGTGTTTTGCATGTGTAAATCTGGCTTACACCCGTTGTATGTGAATGTTAGAATCTATCACACCCGATCATCACGTGGTGCTTCGAAACAACAAACTTTCGCAACGGCGCACAGTTAGGGGAAACACTTTCTTGAAATTCTTATGAGGGATCATCTTATTTACTACCGTCGTTCTAAGCAAATAAGATGGAAAAACATGATAAACATCACATGCAATCAAATAGTGACATGATATGGCCAATATCATTTTTCTCCTTTTGATCTCCATCTTCGGGGCGCCATGATCATCATCATCATCGGCATGACACCATGATCTCCATCATCATGATCTCCATCATCGTGTCTCCATGAAGTTGTCTCGCCAACTATTACTTCGACTACTATGGCTAACGGTTTAGCAATGAAGTAAAGTAATTACATGGCGTTATTCAGGGACACACAGGTCATACAATAAATAAAGACAACTCCTATGGCTCCTGCCGGTTGTCATACTCATCGACATGCAAGTTGTGATTCCTATTACAAGAACATGATCAATCTCATACATCACATATATTTCATTCATCACATCCTTTTTGGACATATCACATCACAAGGCATATGCTGCGAAAACAAGTTAGACGTCTTCTAATTGTTGTTACATGTTTTTACGTGGCTGCATTAGAGTTCTAGCAAGAATGTTTCTTACCTACGCCAAAACCACAACGTGATATGCCAATTTCTATTTACCCTTCATAAGGACCCTTTTCATCGAATCCGATCCGACTAAGGTGGGAGAGACAGACACCCGCTAGCCACCTTATGCAACTAGTGCATGTCAGTCGGTGGAACCTGTCTCACGTAATCGTACGTGTAAGGTCGGTCCAGGAGCTTCATCCCATGATGCCGCCATAACAAGATAAGACTAGTAGTGGCAAGTAAATTGACAAAATCTACGCCCACAACAAAATTGTGTTCTACTCGTGCATAGAAACTACGCATAGACCTAGCTCATGATGCCACTGTTGGGGATCGTTGCAGAAAATAAAATTTTTCTACGCATCACCAAGGTCAATCTATGGAGTCATCTAGCAACGAGAGAGAGGAGTGCATCTACATACCCTTGTAGATCGTGAGCGGAAGCGTTCAAGAGAACGGGGTTGATGGAGTCGTACTCGTCGTGATCCAAATCACCGATGATCCTGTTGGGGAACGTTGCATAAAATAAAAATTTACCTACGTTCACCAAGATCAATCTATGGAGTCATCTAGCAATGAGAGAGGGGAGTGCATCTAAATACCCTTGTAGATCACGTGCGGAAGCGTCCAAGAGAACAGGGTTGAGGGAGTCGTACTCGGCGTGATCCAAATTACCGGAGATCCTAGTGCCGAACAGACGACACCTCCGCGTTCAACACACGTACGCTTGAGGAAGACGTCTCCTCCTTGATCCAGCAAGGGGGAAGGTGTTGGGGAACGTAGTAATTTCAAAAAATTTCCTACGCACACGCAAGATCATGGTGATGCATAGCAACGAGAGGGGAGAGTGTTGTCTACGTACCCTCGTGAGACCGAAGCGAAGCGATCACAACATAGAGGAAGTAGTCGACGTTCTCCTCGCGATCCGACCGATCCGGCGCCGTTACTCCGGCGCCCCAGTTCTTGACACACGTACAGCTCGATGGCGTCCCTCGTACTCGATCCAGCCGAGTGTCGAGGAGAGTTCCGTCAAGACGACGGCGTGGTGGCGATCTTGATGTTCTACGCGCAGAGCTTCGCCTAAGCCGTGACGATATGACCGAGGTGGAATATGGTGGAAGGGGCACGCGACGCGGCTAAGGAACGATCCGTAGATCAAACTTGTGTGTGTTAGGGTGCCCCCTGCCCCGTATATAAAGGAGCAAGGGGAGGTGCGGCCGGCCCAAGGAGGGCTGGAGGAGTCCTACTCCCACCGGAGTAGGACTCCCCCTTCCTAGTTGGAGTAGGATTGGGGGGGGAGAGGAAGGCGCCGCCCCTCCTTGTCCTATTCGGACTAGGGGGGGGGCGCGCCTGCCCCTGGCCGGCCCTCCTCTTCTCCCTCATGGCCCACTAAGGCCCATTAACCCCGGGAGGGTTCCGTAACCCCGGTGTTCGGTAAAATCGATTTCACGGAACCATTCGAACTCAAATATAGGCTTCCAATATATCAATCTTTATGTCTCGACCATTTCGAGACTCCTCGTCATGTCCGTGATCACATCCGGGACTCCGAACTTCTTCGGTACATCAAAATACATAAACTCATAATATGACCGTCATCGAAACCTTAAGCGTGCGGACCCTACGGTTCGAGAACAATGTAGACATGACCGAGACACGTCTCCGGTCAATAACCAATAGCGGGACCTGGATGTCCATATTGGCTCCTACATATTCTCGAAGATCTTTATCGGTCGACCGCATAACAACATCGTTGTTCCCTTTGTGATCGGTATGTTACTTGCCCGAGATTCGATCGTCGGTATTCAATACCTAGTTCAATCTCGTTACCGGCAAGTCTCTTTACTCGTTCCGTAATACATCATCTCACAGCTAACTCATTAGTTGTAATGCTTGCAAGGCTTAAGTGATGTGTATTACCGAGAGGGCCAGAGATACCTCTCCGACAATCGGAGTGACAAAACCTAATCTCGAAATCGCCAACCCAACATCGCCTTTGGAGACACTGTAGTACTCCTTTATAATCACCCGATTACGTTGTGACGTTTGGTAGTACCCAAAGTGTTCCTCCGTAGCACGGAGTTGCATAATCTCATAGTTACAAGAACATGTATAAGTCATGGATAAAAGCAGTAGCAACATACTAAGCGATCGTGTGCTAAGCTAATGGAATGGGTCATGTCAATCAGATCATTCTTCTAATGATGTGACCTTGTTAATCAAATAACAACTCTTTGTTCATGGTTAGGAAACATAACCATCTTTGATTAACAAGCTAGTCTAATAGAGGCACACTAGTGACATATTGTTTTGTCTATGCATTCACACATGTATCATGTTTCCGGTTAATACAATTCTAGCATGAATGATAAACATTTATCATGAAATAAGGAAATAAATAATAACTTTATTATTGCCTCTAGGGCATATTTCCTTGATCTCCCACTTGCACTAGAGTCAATAATCTAGATTACATAGTAATGATTCTAACACCCATGGAGTCTTGGTGTTGATCATGTTTTGCTCGTGGAAGAGGCTTAGTCAGCAGGTCCTGCTACATTCAGATCCGTATGTATTTTGCAAATATCTATGTCTCCCACCGGACTAGATCCGGATGGAATTGAAGCGTCTCTTGATGTGCTTGGTCCTCTTGTGAAATCTGGATTCCTTTGCTAAGGCAATTGCTCGAGATTGTCACGAGAAGATTTTCATTGGACCCGATGCACTAGGTATGACACCTAGATCGGATATGAACTCCTTCATCCAGACTCCTTCATTAGCTGCTTCGAAGCTGCTATGTACTCCGCTTCACATGTAGATCCCGCCACGATGCTTTGTTTAGAACTGCACCAACCGGCTCCTCCGTTTAGTGTAAATCGATCCGCCACGTGATTTAGAATCGTCGGATCGGTGTCAAAGCTTGCATCAACGTAACCGCCACGATGAGCTCTTTGTCACCTCCATATACGAGAAACATATCCTTAGTCCTTTTCGGGCACTAGTAGAAAAGGGGCAATGGTCGAGCCGGTCCAGCCCATTAGTCGGTTCAATCGAACCGGGACCAATGGAACATCGGACCGGTTAAATGAGCCCTGGGGCGGCCGGGCCACGTGGGCCATTGGTCCCGGTTCGTCTGGACCTTTGGTCCCGGTTGGTGGGATGAACGGGACCAATGATCCCGCTCTGGCCCACAACCATTCGTCGGTTAGTGGCACGAACCGACCAAAAAACCCTTAGTCGGTTCGATGCGACTAACCGGGACCAATGGTGGTGCCTATATATACCCCCGTGCAAGAGCAGAGCACCCGCTCTGCTTTTTTCTCGCCGAGGGGAGAGGGCTTGGTGGTGCTCTAGCTCACCTCATATGCACACAAGGTGTTCGATGGAATGCCCGAGCCACACTACTTAAGGTTTCTCCTCTCCAAGCTCGACCGCCAAGCTCCATTTTCCTCCATATTTGTCTAGGTTTAGCGGTCCGTCACGCCCCATCCCGTCTTCAACGCGCCGATCACCCGCACCGATCTCATCGGCGGCACCACCGTGGTGAGCCTCTTGTTCTTATCTTCTTTCGAAAGGAAAAATATTCTTATTTGTATGTTTAGATAGATATATACTTGTATAATTTTCTTACTTTTATTATTGCATCTTATATAGTGCGATGGTTTTGGTATCCGCCCCGTCGGCCCTCGCCCTGTCTATGATTCGGATGTGGTATATATTATCTTTTCATAACTATTGGTTCATTTATTATTTATGACAATTATGCCGACCAACGTGACATAGATTTTATTCATCTAGGAGGTTGTTGAACCGAAATTCCAACCGACCCTATTGTCGAGAGGTTAAATTTAGTTAAAGAAGAAAACAATTTGTTGAAGGAAAAATTAGAAAAATTGAGGAGGAGAAGATGATATTGGAGTTGCATGTTATGGATGTCGCCGATGATCACAAGATCAAGATGGATGCAATGCGCTTGAAGATTAGAAAGATTAGAAAATATGCCATTCATACCGAGGCTTGGTATCATTATGTCGTTGGATCGGTTGTTACATTGGTTGCGATTATGATCGCATTTGTTTTCGCATTGAAATGTTTTACATAGTTTAGGTGTATGGTTTAATTAATTTAGATGCTCTGCAGAGCTTTATGTTGTTAGATGAGAACTATGTATGTACTTTGGTTTTAATGTGATGATGAACTTCTATTAATTTGGTCACTTAATTAATTATCTATTCATGATCTCTAATGATTTTTGACACACTTAATTATATATAATGCACACAGATGAACCGCAATGGATGTACGGTTCAAGACACACCTCCGAGTACATTAAGGCGTGCATAATTTTCTCAAGTGGCTGAGGCAAACAAGGAATGGTTTTATGTGTTGTCCATGCCCTATATGTGGGAATATGAAGTCTTACTCGACCGGAAAATCCTGCACACCCACCGCTTTACAAGGGTTTCATGCCACACTATAATGTTTGGACGAGGCACGGAGAAATAGGGGTTATGATGGAAGACGGCGAAGAAGAAGAGTACGATGACAACTATGTGCCCCTGAATACGGTGATGCTCCGGAAGATCAAGAGGAACCAGACGATGTGCACGATGATGCTGCAACGGAGAAGCTGCTGAAGATCAAGAGGAACCAGATGATGTGCCCGATGATGATGATCTCCGCCGGTCATTGTCGATGCAAGGACGCAATGCGAAAGTCAAAAGAGAAGATGAAGTTCGATCGCATGCTAGAGGACCACAAAAAGGGTTGTACCCCAATTGCGAAGATGGCAACACAAAGCTAGGTACCGCATCGAATTGCTGCGATGGAAGGCAGAGAATCTTGTGCTCGATAAAGGATTTGAGAAGCTACTTAAAATATTGAAGAAGAAGCTTCCAAAGGATAACGAATTGCCCGACAAAGACATACGCAGCAAAGAAGGTCGATGGCCTCTAGGATTGAGGTGCAGAAGATACATGCATGCCCTAATGATCGCATCCTCTACGCGGTGCGTATAAGGATCTGAACGCATGCCCGGTATGCGGTGCATTACGGTATAAGATCGACGAGATGACCTGGTGATGTTGTGGCGAGCCCCCTGGAAGAGGGTTCTGCGAAGGTGATGTGATATGCTCCTATAATACCACGGTTGAAACGTCTGCTCGTAAACGGAGAGCATGCCAAGTTGATGCGATGGCACGTTGAGGACCGTAAGAAAGACGGAAGTTGAGAGCACCCGCCGACGGGTCGCAGATGGAGAAAAATCGAGAGAAAGTATCGGGATGAGTTTGCAAGTGAGCCAAGGAACGATGGTTTGCTTTAAGCGCGGATGGCATTAATCCTTTCGGGAGCAGAGCAGCAATCACAGCACCGCCCGTGACTCTATGTATGTATAACCTTCCTCCTTGGATGTGCATGAAGCGGAAGTTCATTATGATGCCGTTCTCATCCAAGGCCCTAAGCAACCCGGCAATGACATTGATGTGTACCTAAGGCCATTAGTTGAAGAACTTTTACAGCTGTGGAATGGAAACGGTGTACGACGTGGGATGAGCACAAACAGGAGGAATTTAACCTAAAGGCGTTGCTGTTCGTGACCATCAACGATTGGCCCGCCTCAAGAACCTTCGTGACGGACAAACAAGGGATACCACGCATGCACGCACTGCTTACTTGACATCGATAGTATATACGGCAAGCTGCGGGAAGAATGTGTACATGGGCCATCGTCGATTTCTTCCGACCAACCATCAATGTCGAAAGAAAGGCAAGCATTTCAAAAGCGAGGCAGATCACCGGAAGAAGCCGCCATGCGCATCGGTGATCACGCACTTGCTATGGTCAATGATTTACACGTAATCTTTGGAAAGGGTCCGGCGGACTAGCTGTTCCGAGTGACGCCGAGGGACACGCACCCATGTGGAAGAAGAAATCTATATTTTGGGACCTACCCTACTAGAAAGACCTAGAGGTCCGCTCTTCGATCGACGTGATGCACGTGCGAAGAACCTTTGCGTGAACCTGCTAGGCTTCTTGGGCGTGTATGGGAAGACAAAAGATACATTTGAGGCACGAGAGGACCCGCAACGTTTGCACGAAAAAGACGGCATGCCTCCAAAGCAAGATGAAGGTCCTGCCAGCTATGCTCTTACCAAAGAAGAGAAGGAAATCTTCTTTGAATGCCTCGCTTAGTATGAAGGTCCCGGCGGCTTCTCGTCGAATATAAAAGGAATAATAAATATGGCAGAGAAAAGTTTGAGAACCTAAAGTCTCATGATCGCCACGTGATTATGACCCAACCGCTCGTTGCATTGAGGGGCTTCTACCGAAAACGTCCGATTAGCCATTGTGAAGCTATGTGCATTCCTCAATGCAATATCTCGAAGGTGATCGATCCAAACCATACCAAGGCTAAGGAGTGATGTGGTGCAATGTCTTGTCGGTTTTGAGCTGGTGTTCCCACCATCCTTCTTCAATATCATGACGCACGCTCTTGTTCATCTAGTTGACGAGATTGTCATTCGGGCCCGTATTTCTACACAATATGTACCCCTTTGAGAGGTTCATGGAGTCCTAAAGAAATATGTCCGTAATCGCTAGGCCGAAGGAAGCATCTCCATGGGCCATCAAACGAGAGGATGTCATCGGGTTTTGTGTTGACTTCATTCCTGGCCTTAAGAAGATAGGTCTCCCTAAATCGCGGTATGAGGGGAGACTGACCGAAAAGGCACGCTTGGAAAGGACTCAATAATATGGGGACGGATATTCTTGGTCTCAAGCCCACTACAGCTTCTCTGAGAACTCTACCTTGGTGACCCGTGATGTCGATGAACACAAGAACGATCTGCGCTTCAAACACGGAGCAAAGGCGACGATCGGATTACATGTGAACACATCAGACTTTCAGCAGTTGGTTGGAAGCACGTGTCGAGGTGACAAGACTGTTTGTGAGGAGCTGTACTTGTTACCGTGGGACCATCTTTGACCGTATTGATTTGGAAAGGATACGAGATAAATGGGAATACATTTTACACGATTGACCAAGATCAAAAGAGCACCAACCAAAACAGCGGTGTCCGCTTTGATGCAACAACCGAGAGGGAAAGGACACATATTATGGTTACATAGTGGACATATGGGAACTTGACTACGGACATGATTTTAAGGTCCCTTTGTTTAAGTGCAAATGGGTCAATCTGTCAGAGGCGGAGTGCGTGTAGACCCACGAAGACGGAATGACAACAATGGATCTGAAAAATCTTGGGTACACCGACGAACCGCTCGTCTAGCCAATGATGTGGCACAGGTTATCTATGTGAAGGACATGTCCAAGAGACCGAGAAAGAGAAAAGATAAGGAAGCAAATACATCATACGATGAGCCAAAGCGCCACATAGTTCTTTCGGGAAAAAGGGACATCGTGGGAGTGGAGGACAAGGCGGACATGTCTCAAGATTATGAAAAGTTTCATGAAATTCCTCCTTTAAAGTCAAGGCTGACCCCTGAGATCCCGATAAACGATGAAGATTATCCATGGTTACGCACAATAAGCAAATGACACAAGCGAAGAAAAAGTGAAGACTTTCTCCGCAACTATTGTTCGCTTATGATACCATTATATTGTAATCGATGAGTATGATACCATTTTTCGTTTTGTACATGCACATGCTATGTGTGGGTCAATTTATGATATACCATGCCAACTTTCAACTTTTTCAGAGTTCATTTGAAATGTCTTATGGTTCGCCCTTGTAATAATTAAAAATAGCAACAATAAGTATTTTGTTGTAAGTAGAAACAAAATAAATTAAATAAAGCAAGAAAGAAAACAAAAAAAGTGTTTTCAAATTTGAAAATTAGTAATGGCACTAACAGAAAGTTTATAATTTTCCTAAAACTAGAAGCAAAAAGATTTAAAAATAGAGCAAAAAACAAAAGAAAATAAATAATGCAGAAAACAAAACAAAAAAACAACAATAAGTATTTTGTTGTAAGTAGAAACAAAATAAATTAAATAAAGCAAGAAAGAAAACAAAAAAAGTGTTTTCAAATTTGAAAATTAGTAATGGCACTAACAGAAAGTTTATAATTTTCCTAAAACTAGAAGCAAAAAGATTTAAAAATAGAGCAAAAACAAAAGAAAATATATAATGCAGAAAACAAAACAAAAAAACAACAATAAGTATTTTGTTGTAAGTAGAAACAAAATAAATTAAATAAAGCAAGAAAAAAATGCCACCTCTTTGCCGCCACGGCCTGAATACGATCGGTATCCCTATTTCGGCC